>CM076577.1:1195930452-1196038836 GCA_034641835.2 Pinus albicaulis
AAGATGCCTTTACTTGGTGAGCTGACATACTTCTTAGGGCTTCAAATATCTCAGCAAGAGAAAGGAATATTTATATGTCAAGCCAAGTACATTAAGGAAATTCTCAAGAAATTCAAAATGGAAGATTGCAAACCCATCCTTACTCCGATGGTAACAGGTTGCAAATTGAGCATAGATGACTCATCTAAGGATGTGGATAAAAGGTTGTACAGATCTATGATTGGTAGTCTTCTACATGTAACAACCTCCCAACCAGATGTTATGAAAGCAGTTGGACAAGTAGCAAGATTCCAAGTAGCACCAAAAGAATCACATATTATTGCCATCAAAAGAATTCTTCGATATCTAAAGGGAACATTAGAATATGGCTTGTGGTATCCCAAGGATAACAATCTCATTATTCATGCCTTTACAGATGCATATTGGGCAGGAAGCGTTGATGATCGTGAGAGTACTCGTGAATCATTGGAATATCTTCGCCGGAAGCTTGGGATTCTCCCAAGTTCTCATTATATTTTCCTTATTCAGAATATAAAGGGGGAGTGGAAGTGTGTACAGGTCCGCATGATGGTTGTGTGTTAGGGGGAATGGAAGTGTGTACAGGTCCGCAATATGGTTGTGTGTCAGGGGGAGTTACCCTTTGCCATTGATGTCAAAGGGGGAGAGAATGTTGTAGGAAGAGGTGTCATGATCGCAGGGGGAGTACTTGTGTTGCCATCAATGCCAAAGGGGGAGATTGTTGATCAGCAGTTGTCATTGATGTCAACCCAAGCAACACCAGGGGCTACCCCAATATAGCATGGGAATTTTGACCTACCAAATTACTATATTTTGGGTCAAGAATACTTTTGATGGTTTCTACTTTTTGAGATGTTTCCATTGATATATGGCACGCCACGTAATTCTTCACAGTTTGAGAGATATTCATGTTTGAAGTTTGTAACCCCTGTTAGTGGCCTAAAATCCCATGGGCTTGTGGCATGGGTCATTTAAAAGTAAATAATTAATAATTTTTAAGCTCTTAAAATCCCTCCCACATTCACTTGTTGAAACCCCTCTCAACCTAAGCATTTATATAAATTGTGATCCTCATATCCTCCTTATGTATGGATTTGGCTATCTGAAACAGGTCATCGTGGAATTTTCGCTCTGACCTTTTTTCTATGAAGGTTCAAAAGCTGAAATTTTTATGAGGCGAAGCCAAAATCCTGAGGAAGCTCTTATAAAATTTTCAGATCAATTTGCGAAATATTTTCGGAGATATGAGCTGTGGAAGTCAGTGTTTTGCAGGCTCCTGAAATTCATCTCAAAGAAGTAACATTAGGAAAATCGTCGTAAATCTCTCTTTGAGTATCAGATTGGAATTTTGTAAGAAGTGGCAAAAATTGCATGGACTGTAGTTTTCGTTGAATCAATTTCAGAGCTGAATGAAGAAATAGTGACACGTGGCACTTCATATAAGTTCACTCTACTGAAACAGTCCATAATTAGGGCATTGTAAGAGATTGGGCATAACTCTCTTTTGAAGAATCCAAATAGGTTTAGACCTATGGAATTGGAAAGAAGAATCATAGGACTACTATAGGGCCAAAAATCACATATTGGAGATCTGAAATAATAGAGATACACTAGATTCAATATCAAGCTCCTAGAAGGCAAGAAAAAGCTAGATCATGTGTTGTCAAGGGCTGCAAAGGACCAGATTTTCTAGGGAAACAAAGCAAAGAAAGGTGAAGTAGAGGGTAGCATGAAAAGAGAAACAATCAAGGTGCAGAACAATAGTAAGAAGTTCATCACATGAATTCTTCAAGTGGGTAGTACTGCATATAGTCACTGTAAAGGTATCATTGTACTAATTTATTGTAAAAATTGTACTAGTGCCTATCTACCAAGAGTTGAAGAGGCAGTGTTGGTAGGTCTAGGATCATCATTAGGTGGTTGTCTCATAGTTGGGGTTATGGTCTAGTGTGTCTTCTTCTTCTATTCCATTCTATATCATTTTAAAGTGGACCATTTTCCCTAGTACGAGAGTCCATTCTTCTTTTATTCTTCTATAGGGTGGTAGGGTGGTGCATGAAGTCACCAATAGGTTCAAGCCTGTGAAAACTTCAGGGTGGTAGGGTGGTGCTAGGGTGAGTTGTAGCTCATTGGGTGTTGGGGCATCCATTCAATTGACTACTGAATAATCTCGGGCGTTGGAGCGTCCATCCAGTGGGAGTTGGAGAAGAATGATTTTCTAGATTCTAGGAAGTTGGAGCTTTATTTTCAATTGGAGTTGAATATTAAAGAATTATTAGAAAAGAATTAGGTGGTTTTTGTCCTGAAGTGGATTTCCACCTTAAAAATTGTGTGCACTTTTGTTCCTTTTGTTTACTGCTATCATTGTACAAACACTGATAATAATTGAAGATTAACTAATGCTCTAATTGAAAGGAATTCTGATTCACCCCCCCCCCCCCCTCTTAGTATTTCCAACAAAATTGTTCCTTTCCCATTAGCATGTCTAAACATTGGGGATGGATTGCTAACATTTTGACCAATACTATCAAAGGAAGAAATAATTAGTTACTCAAATTTCTATTGTAACCATTTCCTATCAAGAATTTTCTACAACTACCTAACATTTAATGCAACATTCACGTTGACGAGCAACATCCACTCTTTATAGCATTCATTTTAATGAGATACATAGTATGTCGACGTGTTATTGGAAATTTGGGTTTATATGCAAAATATATAATGGTAGGAAGATTAAGTTGCTTTAGATGCATTCAATGCTCATGTTTTGCATGATAACATTTGGGAAGCAGGGTTGATAAAATTGAGAAGGGTTGTAGAAATTTTACAACTCTTAGGTGAGTGCCAAAAGGTGGATATTCTGGTTGTATACATAGCCAATGAAATAGGTTGGATTCGGAATTAAAATCAATAAATTTGGTCATAATATAGAGTAGATTGAATTCCATAAAATAAATCCAAGAGTTTCTTACAAAAATGCATCATATCAATATTTTTGTTCAGATTATATTGGATTCCATATTTCCAAGCGAGTAGTCAAATGATTCTCTTCACATGTATTGTTTTAGATTGAAAATTTCAATGAATCAATTACTACATGTTGTTTATCATTCTCCCCTCCATTTTATTTGAATCTGGAGGTGGAATGAACATTCAAGACATGTGAAAATTATACTACTTTACTCTCATAGGTTTGTATGAGGTGAAGATCGAAAATTGAAATGTTCAGATTTAAGTTAAAACTAAAGGTAGATAATGATGTTTGTACCCTAGTCTTGAATGTATGTGTGAAGTGATACTTCCATGCTTTTATCTACTTCAACCATCTGATAATGGGCCAATGCTACTTCGAGTAATTTCTTGCACTTCCTCTTGATTTTGGGTGGATGTGTATTTGTGAATGCTACTTAATGTGTACATCTGGAGTTTAGATATATCCGACTATTAATGTTTTGATATTTCCTTTGTGGTGTTTTTTAATCTGGTAAGTTTTATACATTCATATTGAAGAAATTTGTTGCTGCTGAAGAGTTTTTTCCTATGTCGGATGAATTTGAAGCAATGGAGACTTTTGTATCTGAGGAATTGATATCTTCCATCAACTCAATCTTGGAAAAGGTCATTCCTTTATAATGCCATATCTTTGCATTACTTGTGAACTTATAAGGACCTTCAACAAAGGTCATTAATGAACTTGATTTGGGATGTTTTATGCATATGGGGTTTCGTGATTATAACCCTCTACAACATGAGCGGGGTTACCACACAAAATTGAACTGGCTTGTTAAAGAAAGCTTACAGTTCCAGTAAGTTCATTTTCAAGAACTTCATGTAGAATATATTCATCTCTCATTGTAATTACAAGTAAATTTCAATTAAAATGAAACCAAATATCTAATTGGTTGTCTTCCTATGCAGATCCATGCCAATTCCAACACCAAAGTTAGTTTGTGAACTAAATTCAGAGATGTATAGCCATAAAGCTAAACAAGGGAGACCTCAAGAATATATCGTTGTCACAAAAGTCCATAACAAGATGAAAATGTCACCTATCCAATTTGAAAAGAAGCAGATTCCTAGTATTCTTAAAAGAATGGAGCCACTTAGAACTTTCAATAAGTTTAACACTAGCTTATCTCCACCAAATTTTGAACCAACATATCAGCGAAAACAATATTCCCAAAATGTTGAAGCTCTTTCTACATTCCTATATGTGTAGTTTTAAGAAAAAGAAAATGTTTCACACCTTCCAATATAAAGAAACCATTCACCATGGTCCTCATCATACTCATACCCACTAGACAGTGCTACAGACTGAGCACCATAGTCAGACTGCCCGGAAATACCAAAAACACGAGGAATATCAACACCCCACCTCCTACATTCCATTCTGTATCCCCAACATTCTCCCACAAGCATACATTGGTGTTGTTCTAGATCATGCTTTGGAAGTATTAGACCAAAGTTGTAATGTTCCCTTCTTAGAATGTAATGGAAATTCCACAAAATTTCTTAGTTTATATAGGCTGGCTTACTGTGGAATTTTTACAAATAGTTTTTATGCAAGTGTTGTATGTGTGTGGTTCTTGTTTTTTTTTTTGACACACATAATGCCAAAGCGTAGGCTCATATAATAATTCAGAACAATTCCATAGCATTCATAATGGACTAAGTAAGCATAAACTCAATAAACAACATTAGTGGCAATCATTTAAATTTCATAGTTCCCTGAAATACATATTCATAAAATGTACAATAGAAATAGAGATTGCAACAATAAGGAGTTTGGGGAGCCTGATATATATTTCTTCACAATGGGATCAAACTTCCATGGTAGACAAGACTCTACAGTAAGTATTTCAATACATCTCCCATACTCTAATATTTATTCAGCCACAAATGTGTACATAGTCGTGTAACCCACAACAAAGAATTTGTCCAGAGAAGAGCAATGAAAATAATGATTAGTTCAGCCACAAGGTAAGGGTTCAACCTTAAAATAACAGGAAACTCAGTAAATAAACTCTCTCCACTTGCAAGGAATAGAAAACCCTCAATTTGAATTAAAACACAACCATTTTTTCAATTGTGCTACAACTCATTGAATGTTGCCTTGAACTGATAAATATTGTCCCCTCTCTGTGCACTTCAGCGAATCACTCTCTGTTACAAAATATTCTGCCTCTTAGCCCAAAACTCGACCAACTTTGGCAAATAAACCACCTTCAGCCATAGATATCACGTTAAACAATAAATATAAGAAAACTCAGCCTAGAATTCATAGCGAATTTGTGCTCCTCCAAACGATGGGAGTTTAGAACCACTAAGCCAACATTAAATCTATGAATCTCTAGGAAAACTCGGCCTTTGATGGCAAGTAAATTTAGCCTCTATAATCCAATGTCCCTATAGATTCTCCTGGAGATGAGTGGTCCAAGCTACTCTCATGCTCCCTTTTACTTGAAAATTTACATGTTTCTGAAGAGTTTTTGTCCCCAAATACAAACCATACGATATTTCCATTGTTGTCAATTAGGAAAAAGGAACTTGAAGAAGAAATAACATCGATATATTTTTCCAACTTCCCAAGTAGTTGCCTTTCCACTTGAGAAATTAACTTTTGTTGAACCACATTCAGAACCTTAGAAGGTTGAGTTTGAGATTCTAAAGATTGAGGGTAGGAAACATGAATGCACTTCCCATGAAAATCTCTTTTATCAACATAGTTTCTGTTAGAACCCTGTAATTTACAGTATCACAAGGTGACTATGTACTTTCTCTTTGCAATTTTTTCATGCTGTACATGGATGTCAATATTTAAAATTATTTTCCAAAGAAATATAAAGAGACACAAAAGAATAAGAAGAGAGGGTATTTAGAAAGGAGAAAGGAAAATTTCATGCTATAGATATGCAACCTAAAAATTGCCTGATGGTCTCCCGTAATCAACTGAAGAGTTCAAATTTGGCTCTAAAGGTCTGAAAAGGGATGATTTTTTTCAAGTTTAGGACCTTATGGTATGTTTTTATCCTAAGTCCTTGACCATATTGCATATCCTTTTACCCTGCCCCTTTGTTATTCCTCTTATCCTAAGTTTCATTTTCCCCCCTCGACTCTCATGTCCCGACCCATCCGCATTAACCATCTGGTTATCCCACCTCCACATCCGACGGTTTTAGATGCATTTCGCACCCCTCTTAGCCTTCGAACTTTAACCATGAAGGGGGTCCAAAATGGGCAGTTTCAAGTCCGGCCCTACTCCCACGCGTCAATTCATTTCGCACCCCCCTTTCACAATACCGCCTACCACCTTAGGACCCCTCTGAAAAGAAACCTTGGGCCTTAAGTTCATGATATAACCTTACAAAGGAAATATGTGATGAAGGGGGAACCATTTACCTGCCACACTTCCTTTTCATTTCATTTTTCTTAAAAATAATTAAACCTTACCCTTTATCCTTTTTTCTGCTTTATATTTCTACTTTACCTTTTTTCACTACTATATCTTTGTTTTACCTCCGCTTCTGATTTCCCCAATTGTGATTAAAGTGGGCCATTCCTCCCTGAAACATCACCCTTTCCCCCCACCATCCATCACATATCAGCAAAGATAATTTTTTTCATCGCAAATAAACCTTAACACTTGCGATCGCTGATTTGTGATATATCGCATCACACATTTTTTAACTTACCTTTGAAGCTCCTGCAATGTATTTGGTTTAACTTGAGATGCAGTTGGCCCCACCACAATAGCTCCTCCCCCCACTTCAGGCCACTTGAATCATAAACCTTACCTTACCGCAAAAGCTGTCCTACTTGTAATTGCAATGTAGGTGGGTCCCTCTCCCCGCACTTCGCAATTTTTAGAATTTAACCCCTGTGCTCATAAGTAAAACTTAAGAATTGCGATCTGCGGGTTACAGTCCGGTCCCACCTTACCTGCCATGTCACTCCACTGATCTAAAAATGGGTTGGATAACTTGTTATGCTTTTCAAGAACCTCCCACTCAGTTAAAAAAATAAAAGATCTAGCTTGTACTTGACTTTTGCATAATTTTATACTTGAAATAGGTGTATGTTTTTTAACTGTTTAAGTGCCTTAAGTCCATTTGTTTTTGCTGAAATTAAAAATTTTCAACAACCATATAATGCAGAAAATAAAAATCAACACATAACAACAAATTTAATCTAGGAGTTCACCCGAATATCGTGGGCTACGTCTCCTTGAGCTCTTATCATCTTGACTTAGCTCTTTGGGATTATGGAAAAATTTATTTTACAAGTTCCTCACTTAACTCCAATGGTTATATAAACTAAACTAGTGGGCTTAGAGTGCCATATATATCCCTGTCATGGTTTTCATCACTCTGAAAACATATATAGGCTCCCTTAGACATGATTCCTTCTATCGGTGCTTTTGAGCTTCTTTGAGCTTCTCTATGGAACTAACTCCTTCAAAATTATTTTTCTATCCCTGAAACCTCACCTAATGTCTCCATTACATATCATACCTCCAAAATGGACTGATCATTTGCTCCAAAAGAGCACTACATCCCCAATCTACGCCTCCCTCCACGGTTGGCCCTAGGCTTCCCAAAAATTCCTTGTAGGTTCTAGACCTTCAGAATTCATCAAGTGGCTCTGAAAATCCATTCATTGGATTTATAATGTCAAAAATAGTCAGAATAGACTATTGTTTCACTAAAATTGGCCTTTGGCTGCTCCGGTTTCGCCTCCAACACCTGGTGGCACCCCTGGCACTAGGTTCAAAGAAAATTTCTCTGTGGCTTCTTGACCTCTAGAAGCCATAAAAGGCTTCTTAAAACTACATTAATGGATTTAGAAGTATCAAAACAGTCAGAAATGACTATTGGTTTGCTGAATAAGGCCTCTAGCTACCCCAGTTAGGCCTCGAACTGTTGTTGGCATTTGTTGGCCCTAGTGGCCCCTGGAAATTATCTGAAGCATATCGGGCTTAAAAATTCCTCTACAGGCTCTAAAAACTACACCATTAGTTCCATAATGTCAGAAACATCCATATTTGACTATTGGATTTCTAAATAAGGCTTCTAGCTTCACTAGCTAGGCCTCAAATTGTTGCTGGCCCATGGTCGCCCTAGTGGCCCCTAGAACTTATGTAAAGAAAAAACCTTCTACAAAGTCCTATGATGGATCTAAAAACCTCACCAATGAGTCTAGAATGTCTGGGATAGTCGAAATTGACTATTGGCACTCCAAAATTGGTCGAATATAGCTCAAGATAGAGCCTGAACTCATTTTTCCAAATGACCCCTAAAAATCATCCACCAAATGTGAAGAACTAAAGCTTAACTCCAGTTAAATTTGGAAAATCCCCAAATTTGGGCGCTCCGAATAAAATTCTACTAGCCTAATTGTTAGCCATAACTGCGTGGTTTTTTGGGTTGGCCACATGTCTCCAACAAATGCGGTTTTCGTGGGCGGTTACAATTGTTGGCGGATAAACTGCAACCGTTTGATGTCGTGGTTGGCATGTGACTGCGCTTTAAATGTTAAAAAGGAACGATCAGTGGAAAGGGGCTTAGCCCTTGGTTCCTGGTGCTAAGGCCAAATGGGGGAGGGTCTGGCCCCTCTCCAAACACCAAACTACAAATCGTTCAACGTTAAATAGAACTGTGATGCATATATGGTTAAGAATCACCATAGAGCAGATGGTATAGGCGCGGGCCTGTGCGAAGGAGGTCCAGGGTTCGAACCCTGGCCGCACCAACAAATTTTACTACATAGTCCCGAGAACATGTGGTGGCCACAGGGTTGGCCACGTGTCGCCCTGTAATTGTCCGAAAATCAAAAAGTCAACCAACTGTCGAATTACAGTCCACCACTTGGCATGACCTGATTGGTCAGAATGGAATATTTCAAGAATATTTTGAGAAATATTCTAGGAATATTCTAGGAATATTCCCTGGAATACTCTTTTTTTATTTTCCCAAATTCCAGTCAAACTTGGTCAAATTCCAAAAATTACAGTTTACTGGACTTTTCAAACTGCGATAACTTCTTCATACAATGTTCGTTTTTCGAATCGTTCGCGGTGCCAGAATCAGAAAGATGAGACATATCCAGTCACTTAGGTTTGGAACACTTCTAAACACTTTGAATTTTGAGCTATCAATTAGGTCCTTGATCCAAATCTGATCACACCTCCCCATTGGGAATCTTTTGAACCCAAAAATACTAATATACTGATCTATACAGTATATGACAGTACAACACCCTCTTATTTTCTGCCTCCATAGACTAGCCTTGCATGGCTAGTGCCTTTGAACCACAACTTGAAGGTAGTCAACACTTCCCTTCTTGGATGTGGTTGTCCTCCTGTTAAGAACTGTCTTCCTTGAACTCACTCAAAAATTTCTGGCGAGAAATTTTCAAAAGGTAGCTGAACATCATTTCCTCGATCATTGATCCAAAGTGGCTCAAAAAAACGTGATATTATAGCATAAATACATGCATACTTGACTGAAATTTTCATATGTACAAATGAAAGTATGTCTTACTGTGTCAAGAAGTCAAACCACTTCTTACCAAGCCACTTCCATGGCCAATTTTTCTACTGCAAATATTCTTCATGTGAAACATTCATTCTCACATCAATGATGGAGTCCTTGGTTCCAATTTTGCCAGTCTTTTTGTCCTCTTGCTTCAAATTCTTGGGACGATTAGTTGGATGCAATTTCCAACAATGGAAAACAACATGTCTCCTCTTTTGGAAATGTGTGAAAGTCTTATGCACCTTCTTTGCAAGTTTCCTTTGCCTCAACTATTTCCTGTATGCCTTCATCCTCTTCCATCATTCTGAAACAACATGGTTACACGGACCACAATATGCACAACAACTCTTTCTTCCATTCAAGCATGCAGAATTTTCATGCCTTGAAGAAACATAATAAACTTGAATATGGGAATAATTATACCTCAAATGCTTCCTTGCATGTCCATCCTTTTTTCCTTCTTGAGGAGATGAACTAGTATAGGTTCCAACTTTCTTTTGTAGACTAACATCAGTGTTCTTGTCTTAATATCTGTCCAAAATCTCATGCTCGCCATAAGTTGCATGTCTATAATCTTCTTGCTGCAACATAGGCTTCAAACAATGTCAATTAACTTGAAAACAAACTTGACATGTTTGTGGTTTAGAAATTGGAACAAAAGTTCTTCTTGAAGTTGCCTCACATGCCTTCATGGCTTTGGAGTTTTCGCCATTAGATTGAACATAACCAAGACCAAAATTCTTAGGCCGTTCCTCAACCAAAATAGGATCAATCATGCCTTGTGCATGTTTTCCTAAACCCTTGCCTTAGTAGCCCATTTTAAACATTAACTTGGACCCTATACCTCTAGTGTGCTTTTCAAATGAACCAACACATCTTTCTAAAGAGGAAACTGAAGAAAAAACTGAGTGAATTACCTCTGCTTCATGCATGTTCTTGGTCAAGGAATCTTGGTCTTGATGGAGATGCATCTCCATATCATGCATTCATTGGTGAATTTATTCCTTCTCTTGCTTCATAGCAACCAATTGCTCATGAAGTATAGTTCTTTGTCCTTCAAGATGTAGAAGTCTCACTTCATGTCTTCATCGAAGAATTAGGTTGTGAAGGAGGAGGATTTTGAAACCTCACTTGATGAAGTTTTCATTATGAAAATGAACTAAATAACTTCAACAAAATTCACAAATCTTTAAAAACAATTTGACAAATCTTTTGATCAAAATGGTTGTAGATTCAAGCTCTTCTTCAAGCAACCTTTTGCAAACAAACAATCATCAAGGTCGTTTTTTCTACAAGGGCTTCCTTGAGGTCCTTTGGGTAAGGAAGATGCTTTCAGCCCTTCTTCCTTCTTGTCCTATCCTGGACTTAGCTATCAGTAGCTCTCCCTTCACCTCTAACAAACTCAAGTAACAGTCAGTTTGCAAACAGTCAAATTCTTTAACTGCAAACACCTTTCAAGTCAAACAAGCGAGCTATTGCTCTATCAATCAAGAAACCAAGTGCTCTGATACCAACCTGATATGAAAATGGGTTGGATAACTTGTTATTCTTTTCAATAACCTCCCACTTAGTTAAACAAATAAAAGATCTAGCTTGTACTTGACTTTTGCGGAATTTTATACTTGAAATAGGTGTATGTTTTTTAACTCTTTCAATGCCTTAAGTCCATTTTTTTTTCTGAAATTAAACATTTTCAACAGCCATATAATTCATCAAATAAACATCAAAACATAATAGAATATTTAATCTAGAAGTTCACCCGAATATGGGTTACGTCTCCTTGAGATCTTGTCATCTTGACTTGGCTCTTTGGGATTATGGAAAATTTTATTTTACAAGTTCCACACTTAACTCCAATGGTTATCTAAACTAAACCAATGGGCTTATAATACTATCTATATCCCTTTCATGGTTTTCATGACTCTGAAAACATATCTAGGCTCCCTTAGACTTGATTCCTTTTATCGTTTCTCTTGAGCTTCTTTGAGCTTCTCTTTGGAAATAGCTCCTTCATAATTCCTTTTCTATCCCTGAAACCTCACCTAATGTCTCCAACACATATCATACCTCCAAAATGGACTCATCATTTTCTCCAAAAGAGCATTGCATCCCCAATATAGGCCTCCCTCCACAGTTGGCCCTGGGCTGCCCAAAACTTCCTTGTAGGTTCTATACCTTTAGAATTCATAAAATGGGAGCTGCAAATCTCTTCATTGGATTCAAAATTTCAAAAATAGTCAGAATAGACTATTGGTTCACTGAAATTGGCCTTTGGCTCCTTCGGTTTTTCCTCCAACACTTGGTGGTACCCCCAGGCACTAGGGTCAACAAAAAATTTTCTATGTATTCTCGATATCTATAATTACTCAAAGCTTCTGAAAACTCCATCAATGGATTTAAAAGTATCAAAACAGTCAGAAATGGCTATTGGTTTGTTGAATAAGGCCTCTAGCTAACCTGTTTAGGCCTCGAATTGCTGCTGGCACTTGTTGGCCCTAGTGGACCCTGGAACTTCTCTGAAGCATATAGACCTTAAAAAGTCCTCTACAGGCTATAAAAATTACACCATTAGTTCCAGAATGTTTGAAACATCCAAAATTTACTAATGGATTTCTGAATAAGGCCTCTAGCTGCACTAGCTAGGCCTCAAACTGTTGCTGGCCCATGGTGGCCCTAGTGGCCCCTATAACTTCTCTGAAGAAAAAACCTGCTCAAAAGTTCTCTGATGGCTCTAAAACCCTCACCAATGAGTCTAGAATGTCTGAGATAGTCGAAATTGACTATTGGCACTCCAAAATTGGTCGAATCTAGCTCAAGATAGAGCCTGAACTCATTTTTCCCATTAACCCCTAAAAGTCCTCCACCAAATGTGGAAAACTAAAGTTTAACTCCAGTTAAATTTGGAAAATCCCCAAATTTGGGTGCTTCGACTAAAATTATGCCAGCCTAAGTGTTATCGATAACAATGTGGTTTTTGGGTTGGGCACATGTCTCCAAAAAACACAGTTTTCATGGGTGGTTACAACTGTTGGCAGATAAACTACAATTGTTTGATGTCGCGGTTGGCATGTGACTGCACTTTAAATGTTAAAACGGAACCGTCAGTAGAAAGGGGCTTGGCCCTTGGTTCCTAGTGCTAAGGCCATATGGGGGAGGGGTCGGCCCACAGGGCTGGCCCCTCTCCAAACCCCAAACTGCAAACTGTTCAACTTTAAATAGAATTGTGATATATGTATGGTTAAGAATCACCATAGCGTAGACAGTATGTGCATGGGCTTGTGGGAAGGAGGTCCAGGGTTCGACCCCCTTCCGTGCCAACAAATTTTTCTACACAGTCCTGGGAACACGTGGCGGCCTCAGGGTTGTCCACGTGTTGCCCTGTAATTGGCCAAAAATAAAAAATTCAACCCACTGCCGAATTACAATCCACCACTTGGCATGACATAATTGGTCAAAATGGAATATTCTAGGAATATGCCTTGGAATGTTCTCTTTTTTAATTTTCCCAAATTCCAGTCAAACCTGATCAAAGTCCAAAAATTACATTTTACTAGACTTTTCAAACAGCGATAACTTTTTCATACGATGTCAGTTTTTTGAATCATTCACGATGCCGAAATTAGGAAGACGAGATCTATCTGGTCATTTAGGTTCAACACACTTCCAAACACTTTGAATTTTGAGCTATCACTTAGGTCCTTGATCCAAATCTGATCATATGCCCTCCCCGCACTTCACACTTCGCATCTTTTAGATTTTACCTCCGCGCTTATAACTAAACCTTTAGAGTTGAAAACTATGGGCTACGGTCCAGTCCCACCTTCCCTCCACGCCAGCTCCCACTTCGGATCACATCACTGATTACATTCTTCATAACTTAAACTGTAAATATTTTGAAGTGCGCAGATGCGATGCAGCTACAGAACTAAAATCTAAACATTTTCGAGTCCAGGTATATGAGTTTTTACGTTGTTTTGTTTGAAAAAGGGTTGAAACATGACAAGAAGGATTCGGGTAGCAAATAAACACCACAAGTCGAGTCGAGAAGAAAAGGGCGTTCATGTAGAATTGTTATGTTATAATGGCAGAAATAGAAAAGGCAACAAAGCACATCAACATAGTCACTAATCGATGAAAAGTATTCAGCGCCGCACCAAACTTAATTACCCAACGTCGGTTCTCTGAAGAACAGGGCCAGATGTTAGAGCCACCACTGGGTACCTCTTTGCAACCATCACAACCACCTCCAAGCTTATTGTTTGATCTTCTGAGGAGTAATTGAAGTGTTTGGATCTATGAAGAGTTTCCCAAAATTAATTCCTGAGGCAGTGTTGTGATCAAACATTTCTGATCAGGCCTTGCATGACCACACTTGTCCATTTCTGCTATTGCATGACCACACTTATCCATTTTCTGCTTAATTTTAATCAATGAAAGGTTGTTGAGTAAGGTATGGCAACCGACTCAGTCTTTAGATAAATACTTCATGCCTTAGTAGTATCAGGGGTTGGATATTGTTATCCACTGCATTGTAAGAACTAATATATTGGAGCACTGTAATTTTGGAGCTAGACATCAATAATCAAAGACCGTTTACAGGATTCTTGTGTTGTGTCAAAATGGTGATGTGTTACTTCTCTATTTAAATGTTTCTGTTGCTTTCCCTACTGTGCATATGTTCATCTAATTGTAAATCAGAAATATCAGATTAAGATTTGTTGTGGGAGCACCTTAATTCTATCTGCATTTACAATCTGAATGTTTTATGTTGAAGTCTTATTAAAGAATTCTTAACTTCTCTTTAGTCACTACTGAACCTTACTATTTCTTTCACCTCACAATTCATACAGCTCTAAAGATCCATTTAGCACAGTTAGCTTGCCCTATGATTCTCTTGATGTTGATGTGCCATTCCAACATTTTGACTCCATAGCCCAATGGATTAGTCCCTGCAGATCTATCTGTCCAACCACACCATCAATAAAACAAACAACCTCCATCACTATAAATAACCTAATATCAGCACTTATAATCCTCAAGTTAAATTATAAAAACAGAGAGAGCCCTCTTTGAGTCTAGGAAGGCTAGGTCCTGGACACCAAAGTGGTTTGATGTTGTCCTCTGTCATTTGTTCTTGCTAATCTTACAAATTATGGAGCGACAACATAATGGCTACCATACTGGGGAAGAGTTATTGAAAAAGCTTAATATTTCATCAAAACTCAGAAAACCCAGTCAAAATATCTTATGATTCAAGTATGTTCCAATATTGGTATATGGATGTTGATGGTGGACAACAGCCAGACACAAGAAGGTTTAAATCATCCACCTGGTGACTCCACAATTTTCAGTTGACCTAAAGACTCCACCGGTAGAAGAATCCATATTGGTTGCGAATATACAGTGATTCCATTCTCTGACAGATGCATAAGATGAATCCAAGAATACAATACAGGTATGCTCCAATGAACAAAGATCACATTCCTAGATTCCCACACAAAATTCCTCAGGTAAATTGGAACATAATTCTTCCTATTTTTCAAGATGAGAAGGTTGATGATGCTTTGTTACATCTCATTCAATTTCATACACACTCATGGAGGCTGAAAGTCGAATGGCATGAGGATTTCCTCATGAATATGTTCATGGTAACATTAGAAGGGAAAGCAAGGGAATGGTATGAAGGTTTGAACCCTCGTAGTTTGCTTTCTTTAAAGGATTTCCACAAGGTGTTTTATGAGAATTATAAAGAAAATTATCTATCTTTATCATTAGCTGAAAACTGTTGTGATCAATTTGAGGATCTCATTCTACAACTTGTAAATATTGATGAAGATTTAGGAAATTGGAATCCTGAGGATCTCTTAGAAGCAGTTCCTGAATTTCATTCTCAATTTAACTATCATGACAACCAACAAACGTTAGTTGAAAATGAAAGCAATCAGGAAATGAAATAAGATCCACAAGATCTCTCTGTGGGAACAAATGGTAATTCATCTGCTCTTTTGTGTGAGGCTAAAGAAGACATTTAGCCTCATGATCAGTCTTTACAAGAGAAATAAAACAATGTTTGTTCAATCCAAAGAAAACAAAGACTCCCTCCTCCCTTAACTGAAGAAGAAATCAATCAAATTCTAAGCATGCAACCAACCTCTAATTTTTTATGTAATGAAGAGATAATTTCTATTTTTTATACTACTGATTTGTCAACATTTCCTCACGAAGAAACAGAAGAACAAATTGATACTGATGTTGTTCAACCTTCTCAAGAAGGCTATTGCCAGAAAGTGCTCCTATTCATCAAAATGATGGCTTTCAAACATAATTCAGCCAACTCAATCAAGACATATCAGGGACAACATAGTGGTATATAATGGGGATGCCATTTCAAATGACCATGAAGAATGTGTAGATATTCTCTTTCAGAAGGATCATGAGCATGAAAAAACGGAACAAGGAGCAACCCTAGATGAAGTTTTCTATTTAAATCCTCAGCGCCAGGTATTGTTCCAATATCCTTTTGTTGGTTTCTTAGAATCATCTAAAGGAGTATGCTATGCCATGAATGGTTGGTTGTAGATTTTAAGGAAAAGTTTGATCACTTCTACTCAAAGGCAAGTAAAATGGAAGTGGCCCTTTTTTTTTCAGCCTACTCAAAAAAGTGAACAAGAATCAATCATGTAGTCATTTACTTGATTGTTTGCATTGGAGAAAGGATTTCACTTAGTGCATATATCACCTACAACTTAGATTAGGGTAGGTAGGTGTGAAAATAAGCTCAACACTCTAAGCATCTTTCAAATCTTAGTTTTAGATTTCTTTTCATTTTCAGATCATTGTGTTTCAGACTTTAGTTTCAGCACAGTTCTGGTCCCATCATTCATGTTTTCAAGGTGCAGCAATATGTTCAGCTTGATGGATTGAAGTGGATAACTTCAATCGTAGTTTAAGTTCATATTTCAGTATGCTAATAAGCTAGCTAGCCAAGCATGTGGTCTATTTTTATTGGTCAAAGTCAGAAGGAACAATCAGCTAGTTTCCAGTCACTAAGTTGTCTGACAGATCAAGATACAAGTTGTGGGATCAACCCAATGGATCGGGCTACTAGTCTTCGGTGTTCTTGACACCTCCTGAAGCAGCTACCATCCCCAATTGGAGCCATTGTTAGAACCTTGTAATTTACAGTGTCACAAGGTGACTGTGTACTTTCTCTTTGCAATTTTTTCATGCTGTACATGGATGTTAATATTTAAAAGTATTTTCCAAAGAAATATAAAGAGACACAAAAGAAGAAGAAGAGAGGGTATTTAGAAAGGAGAAATGCAAATTTCATGCTATAGATATGCAGCCTAACAACTACCTGATGGTCTCCTATAATCAAACTGAAGAGAAATAAAACTGAAGAGTTCAAATTTCGCTCTAAATGTTTGAAAAGGGATGATTTTTGTCAAGTTTAGGACCTTATGGTATGTTTTTATCCTAAGTCCTTGGGCATATTGAATATCCTTTTACCCTACCCCTTTGTTATTCCTCTTATCCTAAGTTTCATTTTCCCCCCTCCACTCTCATGTCTCGAACCATCCACATTAACCATCTCGTTCCCCCACCTCCACATCTGACGATTTTAGATGCATTTTGTGCCCCCCTTAGCCTTCAAACTTTAACCATGAAGGGGGGTCCGAAATGGGTCATTTCAAGTCCGGTCGTACTCCCACACATCAGTTCACATTTATTCCGCACCCCCCTTTCACAATACCACCTAGCACCTTAGGACCCCTCCGAAAACCAACCTTGGGCCTTAATTTCATGATATAACCTTCCAAAGGCGATATGCGATGAAGTGGGACCCATTTACCCGTCACACTTCCTTTTCATTTCATTTTCCTTAATAATCATTAAACCTTACCCTTTATCCACTTTTCCACTTTATATTGCTACTTTACCTTTTTTCACAGCTATATCATTGTTTTACCTCCACTTCTGATTTCCCCAATCATGATTAAAGTGGGCCATTCCTCCTTGACACATCACCCTTTCCCCCCACCATCCATCACATATCGGCAAAGATAACTTTTCACATTGCAACTAAACCTTAACACTTTTGATCGCTAACTTGTGATATATTGCATCGCACATTTGTTAACTTACCTTTGAAACGCCCACAATGTATTTGGTTTAACTTGCGATGCGGTTGGCCCCACCATAGCAGCTCCACCCCCATTTCAGGCCACTTGAATCATAAACCTTACCTTACCGCAGAAGCTTTCCTACTTGCAATTGCGATGTAGGTTGGTCCTTGTCCCTCCACTTCGAAAGTTTTAGAATTTAACCCCCACGCTCATAAGAAAAACTTAAGATTTGCGATCTGCGAACTGTGGTCTGGTCCCAACTTACCTACCATGTCACTCCTCCCTCCCCGCACTTCGCACTTCGCATCTTTTAAAGTTTACATCTGTGCTTATAACTAAACCTTAAAAGTTGTGAACTATGGGATGCGGTCTAGTCCCACCTTCCATCCACGTCACCTCCCACTTCGCATCGCATCGCCGATTACATTCTTCATAACTCAAACTGCAAATATTGCAAAGTGCACAGATGTGATGCGGCTTCAGAGCTAAAATCTAAACATTTTCAGGTTTGGGTATATGATTTTTTACGTTGCTTTGTTTGAAAAAGTTTTGAAACACGACAAGAAGGATTTAGGTAGCAAATAAACACCACAGGTCGAGTTGGGTAGCAAAGGGCGTTCATGCAGAATTTTTATGTTATAATGGCAGAAATAGAAAAGGCATCAAATCACATTAGCACAGTCACTAATTGATGAAAGGTATCCAACACTGCACCAGAATTAATTACCCAACATCGATTCTTTGAAGAATAGGGATAGATGTTAAAGCCACCACTGGTTACCTCTTCATGACCATCACAGCCACATCCAAGCTTATTGTTTGATCTTCTGAGGAGCCATTGAAGTGTTTGGATCTATGAAGATTTTCCCAAAATTAATTCCAGAGGCGTTGCTGTGATCAGAGATTTCTGATCAAGCCTTGCATCACCACACTTGTCCATTTTCTGCTATTGCATGACCACACTTGTTGAAAGGTTGTTGAGTAAGGTAAGGCAAGCGACTTAGTATTTAGATAAATACTGCATACCTTAGCAGTATCATGGGTTGGATATTGTTAGCCCCTACATTGTAAGAACTACTATATTGGAGCACTTTAATTTTGGAGCTGGACATAAATAATCAAAGACTGTTTACAGGATTCTTGTGATGTGTCAGAATGGTGATGTCTTACTTCTCTGTTTAAATGTTTCCATTTTTTTCCCTGTTGTGCATCTGTTCATCTAATTGTAAATTAGAAATTTTAGATTAAGATTTGTTGTCGGAGAACCTTCATTCTATCTGCATTTACAATCCGAATGTTTTCTACTAAAATCTGATTAAATAATTCTTAACTGCTCTTTAGTCACCACTGAACCTTACTATTTCTTTCACCTCACAATTCATACATCTCTAAAAATCTATTTATGACAATTATCTTTCCCTGTGATTCTCTTGATGTTGA
This sequence comes from Pinus albicaulis, assembly GCA_034641835.2. NCBI lineage: Eukaryota > Viridiplantae > Streptophyta > Pinopsida > Pinales > Pinaceae > Pinus > Pinus albicaulis. The sequence continues at coordinate 1,195,949,573 of CM076577.1, forward strand.
TGTGCCATTCTAGCCTTTTGACTCCACAGCCCAATGGATTAGTCCCTCCAGCTCTATCTGTCCAACCACACCATCAATCAAACAAACAACCCCCATCACTGTAACTAGCATAATATCAACACTTATAATCCTCAAGTTAAATAATAAAAATAGAGAGAGCCCTCTATGAGTCTAGGAAGGCTAGGTCCTAGACTTCAAAGTGGTTTGATGTTGTCCTTTGTCGATTGTTCTTTCCAATCTTAGAAATTACGGAGTGACAACAGTTTCTACATTGTCCTTAGTAAAATAAATTCAAATCTAGTTTATGCTTGGAAAAGTGTGGATTAAGATATGAAACTTGTTGGCATATTCTTGGTGTATTTTCTCTTGGATTACCTGGCATATTGGGGTTGCTAAGAAGTGAATTATGGTCAATTTTTTTTGTCTTTGAGAAGTGAATTATGTTCATTTGTTGTTTTTTTTAGAAGTGAATTTCTGTCACAAGCTCCAAGGGCTAAGTGCCCAATGCTCCTCCTAGGTAGATACCTCTTCACAAGAGAACCCTAACATCACACAAGAATATGAAACCCATAGGTAAGAACACCAAGACAACACTCTAATATTAAGCTTCCACCCCAATTGAGCCATCCATATGCCCATGAAGCATCATCAAGGAACTAGTAGATATAGTTCTCTCCTAACAAAGAGAAAAAACACTTTTTCGGTAACCCCAAAAATTAACACCAACTTGATGTTCAGAAAGGGAATTCTTGAATTCAATGTCATCTCCCCCCCCCCCCACCCCCTTGCTTAACAATTTCAACAACAACAAGAAACTCTCAATATCTTCTAGAATTGAAGTACATACACTCTAATACAAACCTGCAAATCTCCCAGATCATAATAAACTAGGCTCTTACACCATCTTCAAGAGGAGGAAAAACTGATATGTGCATTGAAACTATTCAAATGTGTTGTGCACTACAATAAACACACCCAACCTTAATTATTTTTATTATCATTTATACCAATATATTTTAAGGTCATGCAACCTATCAAAAAAGTATAGATGTACTTGTGATTCTTTTCAAGTACAGAAAAAGTTTCTCTTATAATAACTACACACATATTAGCATTTGGCTCACCTCTTTCTCAAAAAAAAATTCACACTTACACCTTTTCTTATGGTTACTTACTTTCTCACATATATGTGTATATATAAGAAGTAAAATGATCAAGTTTCACTATGTCAAACACTAATTGCCTCAATGGTTAATTAATTGCAAAGATTACACTATTAAGAGTAATTTTGCTAGCACCTAGAAACCCAGGTTATCATCTTAGACTTGACCAATAGCCTTGTGCATACAAGTCATAACATCTCCAACAAATAATTCTAAGGAAACAACATTTTCCAAACTCCCAAGATGATAATGTGGAAATGTCCTCTCAACTGTGTACCTAGACTGCATGTGTAATACAACAAAAACTCCACCCCAGCAGTTTCATCAATATTCACAAGCTCAACAATTCCACACAAATGTTTTATTTTCATTTATAACACTCCCCAACTTGTAGGAGAGTGGTTGAGATCAAAAAATCCTAAGTGAGGTTGTTTGATCCTAGAATGAATTGCAAATCAACCAAGCTTGTGAGACAACTTCAGCACAAAATTCATAAATTATGGGCATGAAAATTCAATCATTGTATCAAAGGTGAAAAATAACAAAGAATCATCAACATCAAATGTGAATTTCAACAAGAAACTTTGTTGTGGATCAAAGTGGAAAATTAGAATTGTGACACAAACATAGTAATATTCTTAGTCAAGTGGTTCTAGCATTACAACAAAGTGATCACACAGTCTCAAATTTTAGTCGTGTTAATACACTGCTGAATTAACCTTTGATGCATCCACCCATCCCAAATCAGTGTAGGCTCACTGGAGCAAGTGGAGAGCTCAACAAATTTTGTTATAGAAAATACCAACAGTCACTACAGATCAACTTCTTCCAAAAACCAACACAATTTCTGAAAACCAACACAACACATTCAAAAGACGAATTCAAATTTTAGAATAAGATTACATAAATGACTCAAAACCAGTATTTTTGTTTTTCTTCAATGAAGCAAAAAGGAGAAGAGCATAAATTTATTTTGTAATCGAGCTAGAACCTCCAACAGATTTACGATTCAAGAGAAACTTCCATGATCATCATTCAGAAAAGTCTCAACCATAATTTCATTGGGATGAGTTTTCCACCCCTGCCTATTATGATCAACTAGGCATATTCAATGACTTCTTTTCTCCTTATCAAACTCTTGAAGAAGATGAAACTTGCTCCAATGGCCATAAACAATGCATGTTTTCAAACTGGTAACTTTGATGCACAATTAATTTGGTCTTTACATAGTATCATTTACATTATAAAAGAGTTATTTATTTATATCTTATTTATGTAGATTCTCATGTTATTTATTCAAATTAAATAACATGTGGTGGTTGATAATATCTTCAGAAAGAGATCCAAAAACTAAACCATTAACACTTCCACAGGGATCTTGGTTTCCAGCGATTCTGAATATTGTCAAACATAGCCCTCAGGGTTGCTGACTGGTATTGTCGCGAAAGAGAAAGGCATTTAAAAATGATATAAGATAAAATATAAATTTAGCATTTGCAAAGTTTTCGGGACAAAATCATTCCATCAATCTAAAGAGAAAAGCACTTCATTGCTACCTCTAAAATCTGTGCTTCAAAATATAGATTCAATTATCAAATACAAACCCCAAAGATACTTGAGGACATCACCCATTGTCACCTTGGTGATCATCCTTCTCACATAAGGCTAGCTCTCCTCCAACATAAGGGAGGAATCCGTGATAAGCCTACAGATTTGTCCTTCAAATGCTACAAAAATAGATTTGAAAAATGATATTGTTTTTGTCTTTTAAGATTTAAAATGGAAAGCTAGGCAAGACCTATTTCCTAGTCCATGGGCTATAGACTCTAGGCAACAAGAAAAACTTTGAAAGTGATGAAAAAGATGTGAGTTGTGACAAAACAACCACACAACAAGTTTTATCAGTCAATAATATATCCAATCAATATGTAGCAGTGTTATCTCCCAATAGATGGAACATTTGAAGACAATGTGCTCCCCCAACTTGATCTCTTGTAAGTCACATAGCTGAATATTCCCTTTGAGGTGTGTGATGCAGTGAGCTATCTCAAACCAAAGCAAGTGGGAGCCCACTATGAATTAACCAAGGGGAATCCTAATGTTGTGCATCTAATGTCTATTAGTATAGATAGGCCTAACAATAAGAGTCACTTAGCTACATAAAGCACTCAAAATAACAAAATGACATATTCAAGCTAATGCCCTCAAGCAGGGAAATCCAAGTGATTTTGATTTAGTTTGTAGATATCATCTCTAATCTCTTAGGTTAAGTCACATTTAGATAGTAGGATTTGACCTGAAGTGTCCAAATATTACCTAAAAATGGAAATTTGATTGATATAAACGACCACTAACTGAAGCAATTAAGAAGAACCCACAACAATTACACCAAGGAGGGGTCTCCTAAAGAAATACCCTGAACTCCACCTAGATGATAGATTGAGGAATTTCATGTTAGCAGCAAATTAAGCATCGTAATATAAGGGTTTAGAATCTCTCTGTCCTATCCAAATCAACCCAAAGCAGGCCAGGTTCTCAAACCTTGAAGCCATAACGGATCATGGCTCTAATGATCATGTTCAAAGAAGAGCACTATCTCTTTAGCCAAGCAAACCATATTCCTTATTAAGTTGGGGCTAGAAAGCATGCCTCAAGCTAAGCTAGACTCCTAATATCTGACCCCCACGTATGTGTAGGTTGTAGTAATATGAATCCCATCCCCTCCAACATAAAAATGGTAGTCAAAGAGAGCATACTGAGACATGTTCAATATCATAACCTTAGTCTTACTAAGTTTAAATTTCAACTATCAAAGATCACAAGAGTTGGAGAAGGCCTCAACTTGTCTCTAAAACACCTTAGGTGAGGTGCCAAGAGGATCATGTTGTTGAAAACTAAAATCAAGGAGATCAAGATATCGGGTAGAAGAAAATCAACACCATCCTATATGTGCTCCTAAGAAAGGAGTCAATCTCATCGATATAGAACCCAAAGAGAGTTAGTGAGAGAGGGAATTCCTATTTGACCTCTATAGTACTCCTAAGGTAGTCTAAGAAGATGTCGATAGTGTAGAAATGGCCAAGCACTGACTCATGTAGTCTTGTGACAGAAGAAAATGTCGTATCACCTCTAAAATAATGCCTCTCTAATGACATAGTAAAATTCCTTACAAAAGTCAACAAATCAACAAAATATTTTCAAAGAGAAATGATGGGCCTCTCTAATAATGGCACAAAGAGTGAAAGATGTGGTCAATAGTTTGGTACCTCTTGTAGAACCATAGCTACATTCTATCTCTAGGGTTCCTCCACTCTAGCTCATTAAATAATCATGTGGGGTATTGTACCCTAGAGCATGGAAAATTTGTGTGCAATCATGATGGTCTGATAATTGTTTTGGTCTTAAGCAACCCCCAACTTAAAATTGGAGTGGATGATATGGTGGGGCCATCACAAAGAGAAACCTAAAAAAATAACATGATTAAACAAATCAACAATGTGGGAGTCAAGGGGATGAATACCATGCTTGAGAAACTCAACCTAAGAGGCGTCCCCATTAGCATTGCTACTAGTGCTTATGATACTGATGACCCTCCCAAGCTTGAGCTAGAAAATATATAGAAATAAAAAGGAAGTGAAGCGATCCACACTAGAGGTTGTCCACAAACATCATATAGGGTGGTAGTATGCAAGAACATGTAATGACTTGTGAGAGCACCCTAGATAGGAAAAAGAGAACTTAGTGGGTGGTGGAGGCCTTCAAGCTATGAGGAATGGACTCATCATGAAAAATAGAAAAATGGAGATGTCTATGGAGTTTTCCATCTTTTTCATACTAGAATTTCATGGGATAGAGGTCAAGGATAGGGACATGGTATAGAGTCAGATGGTGTTGGAGACCAGAGTAAGATAAAAGGGAACCCTCTTGTTACTCCTCAAAATGCATTTGCATTTTGGGGCAGTCATTCCAACAATGCAATGATTAGGATGTGAAACTTGGAGGTGGGGACTAGGCTGATATTTTTCAGAGGCTTTAATGCCATCAAATATGGAAGATGAACATGTTAAAATGGCTTCTTGTAGGGCTTGACATAGTGCCTTTTGTTGGGTCAATTTACTGTTGCAAATTAACTCAAGTATTTAATATCAATCCGGGTTGGTGAACTTAGAAGCATCCCCAAAGTATATGGGTTTTAATCACAGTAAAATTTAGAAGATGAACTTATTTATGGTTAGTGAAATGAATATTACAAATATAAAAACTAACTTAATTAATATCTAAACAATGGATTAAGATATATGGAATAATAATCAAGAGGCTCTATGTTCAAATATCCCGGTTGTCCTTAATTACTAGTTGCATTACATCGTTAATACCATTGTGAAAACATGAAAGCGGGAAATCTAATACTAAACAATAGGTTAAGATATATGGAATAATAATCAATAGGCTCTATGTTCAGACATCCCGGTTGTCCTTAATTACTGGTTGCATTATATCATTAACACTGTTGCGAAATCATGAAAGCATGAAATTTAACTTCTAAAGAATGGATTAAGATATATGGAATAATAATCAAGAGGCTCTATGTTCAGAGATCTCGGTTTTCCTTAAGTACTGGTTGCATTACATCGTTAATACCATTGTGAAAACATGAAAGTAGGAAATATATCACTTAGACAATAGGTTAAGATATATGGAATAATAATCAAGAGACTCTATGTTCAGAGATCCCGATTGTCCTTAATTACTGGTTTCATTATATCATTAACACTATTGTGAAATCATGAAAGCAGGAAATAATAAATCTAAGAAAACTAATTCACAAATTACAGCTATAAAAACTAATAAGTGTACTTAGCTCGGTGTGGGGGGCCTTCCACCCTTGCCTCACACACTGAAGGTAAAATAAGCTACTCAAGACTTCAAGCAATCAATCAGCATGTAACAACATCAAAATATGGTAGAACAGATCTTCTATTATGTCTTCAAGTCTCAAAGATAATAATAATAAGTCATACAAGTTCCAATGTCAAAGCCTTCAAAGTATGAGGCTTAAATAGATGAAGTATCTAACAAACTGATCTAAAATGTCTCAAGTAATCATAAATTTCCATATCCTATCATATCAAGTCGAATCCATCTATCATATCCATCATAATCTGGAAAAATCCCATAAAATAAGAGTGTTGACCTAGTTTATAAGGATCCTCCATAAAGACTGGTCTGGTTTGATCGCCTTTGACTGAGCCTATTACAGCTCAATCTGACTGTATCAACAGGTATAGTGTTACTCCTAGTTCCTGAGCTTTCTAGAAACATATCTAGCTCGAGCCCAAGTGTCTTGCACATATGCACCATCATGCTATTACGGGAATTTCTGTTGCTATCCAAAATTGCACTTAGATTCCAATTTTCACAAAAACATCTAATAATTGAAAAACATAGATTAAATACCTGTATATGCATCTTTATGTATATGTGAGGTGAATATGATGGTAAATGGATGGATAATTTAGCAAAATAAAATGTATTTCTTAAGAAAAAAGAGATAAAAAAACAAGGCCCAACATCTCTCCCAAACTGAAGATCAAGCATGTCCTCATGCCTGTTGTTTCCTCTTTGACCTTCGGAGTCCTGATGCTAATCCTATCCCTGATCTTGTAACCTCATGCTGTGTTATGTGCAAAATATAATCCATGTCCTTACCCTGTTCTTCTTTATAGATGGAAGTTTTTACTTTATGCTTCTCATACTTAGCTTTCCAGGAGTTTTTCTCCTGAAGCCACTTGAAAGCCTGTGTGTAGAGAAGATTGTTTTTGTTTTTCATCTTCTCCATCTCGTCACTAATTTTCTCATTCTCTTTAACCAATTTTTCATTGGCTATTGTTTAATTTTCATTCTCTTCTTTCAAGTGTCTTTTCATGATTATGCTTATTTCTAAGCTATCAGTAAGCTCTTTAACTCTGAAAAGATTCTGATCTTACCCTTTTGAATCTTTAGAAACTGAAACAACTTCTACTTCATTGTTCTCAAAGCAGGAATATTTATCTAAATAATCCTCATAAACTTTTTTTTCCAATCTTTCAACAATTTCAGTGGCATGTTTTCTAATAGGAGAAGTTTCCAAGATTTGGACCTCTGGTTCTACTTAATTTTTTCCCTTTTGCCTTCTGGGAATAGTCACAAAAGATGTTTCTTTTTCTAATACCATTGCTCCCTGTTGTTTCTTTGATATTGTAGATGGATAAAGAGATGTATGCATGATATTTCTTGTTTCTTCTATGGGTTTAGTTTTTTTTTCCACAATCTGTTCTACAAACCCATTTTCTGCTAGGAAATCCTCCCAAACTATCCCGTTAATCTTCAATTGATGATCTACAAGAATTTTCATGAGTCCCTGGTGAATGAATTGAACTTACTTTGGTTTGGCTTCTAATTTAATGCTTTCTATAATTTTCATCAAACTCTTGTAGAATAAATATGGAAAATTTATTCCTACGTCTCCCTTTATGTGTTGTAGTATCCTTACACGGTAAAGATGTACTACACTGAATCTAGTATCACAAGTGAAATATTTCGGAATTATTAACACCAATCCAGCCCATGGTTCATTAAACCATTCCCTTGGAATACCTTTTGACCTGTCAAAGGAGCCTTTCCTATTTTTATCTAGGAAGAATGTCCACCCTTTATCTCTAAAATGCAAACCTTTATGATATAAATCTCATGAAAATGATAGATCTAATGCTTCAGAGATATATTCAGGACTTAAAGAGATACGTACATTTCCCACCATGGTTTCATTATGTGTGAAGTTATTTACAAATTATTTTGTCACTCTCTCATTATGGCCTCTGAATTTTTGTAAAAACCCTATCAACCCTGACTTATAAAGTTTTTCCACAGTCTCTCTACTCTAGTGTTCTATTTGAAAATCCTTTGGCTTTGCTCTGGAGGCCATTTGTTCTGAAAACCATTTAATGTGACCATACTTTGTCATTAATTTCATGTTGCAAATAAAAATTAAACACTGAGTATAACTATGGTAGTAGGCTTACCTTTCTGCTTCACTGCTTTTGACAACCAACCAATTCTATGTCTCTTTTCTTTTGAAAAATGTACACTTACTGTAATTAAACAAAAAGAATTTGATAGGAAATGTTGCAAGAAAACATGATATATGTTTCTAACGTTACACCTTCTATTAATTCTCTGTGTTCTCTTTAAAATCAATATCTGTTTTGCAAATGAATTGGAAGGTATTCTCTTAAAAGCATCCTCTGTTTTACAAATGAAATGGAAGGTATTCTCTTAAAAACATCCTTTTCTTTACAAAAGATTTGAACTGTGTAAAAAAATTTTATACATAGTAATTTTTCACTCCTTATTTCATACAAAATTTTTCCAAAACACTTCATCCAAATTCACTTTATATTTATCAAAAGAAACTTCAATCATTTGCATCAAAAATTCATTGTAAATTGTCTTACTTCATTGCTCCTCAATTTTGTCTTTTGTCAAAAACACATCTATATATCCTCCATTTGCTTCACAAGCTTGTGTTCTAAATTTGTAGACTGAGTGTGTTTTTTAAAAAATTTCACAACTAAACTAACAATTTCCTCATGCATTCGAATTGTAATTTCACTTATCTGTTTTCTGTTTGAATTAAAACACTATGGAGGAGGATGTGTTGGCCTTAACTTCTTCTATGCACTTGATTATTTATGACTTCTCTCTGATCTTGTGGTCTTCTTGAATTGAACTGGAGTTTTTACATCCATAACAAATCCATTAAATTCTTCTCTTTTACAAACTCATTCAAAAGAAAATTCGTGATTGACTGATGGCAGAGCATTTTTAAAACTTGTCAACTCATTTTTAAATCGTTTGAATGCAGAATTTGTTACATGACAGACTTTCATATCGAAATAAATTCACTCCCTCTTTAACTCAGAGCTTGATTGATCAATACAATCCCGAAATTCATTAAAAAAATTAGATCTTACCTCACTTCAGAGAATTCCACTTTCTATTGGATGGCACCGTTAATTTTTCCGGAATTCTGGCCGTGAATACTTCTTATCACTTTGATTTCCCTTGCTCACTATATCATTTGCTTCTCCTTCTGCATTTTCTCCTCTCGGCCTTCACAACTTATCTTTCCTTTACGTTTTTCACAGTCGTCATAGATACTAGGACGTGCTTGAATATGCACTCCTTTTCCTCACTGACCCTTCCAATAGGACAACCTTTCTCCAGTACTGTTCTCTGAGTTTAAAAATGGCCGAAATGGCTTCCTCTAGGAGAGAAAATGGCTTACAATAGAGTGGAAATGGTTTAGCAGATACGGAAATGAGTTTGTTTTGTTTTACACAGCGTTTTGTTTTTGAATTTCCTACCCGTTCACTAACTCTTTGACCGACCATGCACGTCCCTCTCTTTGATTGTCATGCATGTCCTTCTGCATCCTATTCATGTTTCGCATTCATGGTATGTACATCTTATTGCCTGAAATGTTATCATGCTCCATCATTAACCTTTGCCTCCATGCTATGCATTTCCCATACCTTTTATGCGCCATCATTCCCATACTTTGCATGTATTTGTATTGCATCATAATTTGTTTTGCATTACATGCATGCCATCATATCTATGCATGCCATTATTACCATTCGTAGGTTGCGTTCATTTCTTTGTATCGTTTTTCCATTGTTCATATACTTACATAATTGCGCTCACTATGAATTGTGCCATATAGTTTTAAACTTTAGTATTGATTTTTTTATTTTTTATTTTTAAAATTGACTAATGCAATAGTCAAGTTTTTAAAATTAATCCCTTATGGAGAATGCTAACCTTTGTTTTATTGTTTTTGTAGGTCTCTTAAAAGTATTCTTATGGGTTCAACTTGTGATCTCTTGTTTATCCTTATTTTTATTAAGAAATACATAGGGTAGGATATGGGTAGTGATATGAAATATTTCAAATGGTAATATAGAGTTAAATGATATGGTAGTGACATGAAATATTTCAAATGGTGGTATATGGATAGGGTTAAAAGATATGAAGAAGGTTATAAAATATGGGTAAGGAATATGAAATGTGGGTAATATTAATGATGAAATGTAATGTAATGTAGGTAAAAGATGCATTAACTAGTAGTTAAATTAGTTTATCAATTCTAGACTATTTTTGAAAAATATGAAAATTTAAGAGCAAAATTTTTACTCACTGTACAAATATACTCCCTTGTTGATGTTTGATGATGATCGTCATTGTGTTTGTTTTTAAGACGGTTCTTGTTGACTTGATATAGACTTTATTTCTTCATACATATAATTTGATTTTGAATTATTGTTCAGGTCCCTTTTGTGCTCTTTGACATCTGCTATGATATTCTCACGTCCCTTCTGATATGTTAAATGTTTCACATCCTTTTTTAGCTAAATTTCACAACAATGTTCAAGTCCCTACTGACAAATTGAAATTTTCAGGTCCCTTTCTGGTGTAATTTCACAATGATGTTCCATAATTGAGAATTTCTTTTGTCACATTCAGGTCCCATTCTGCAAATTATATACCAGGTCCCTTTATTCTGTCTTCAATTCAGCTGCTGAAAACTATTTTCATAGTTTTTATTTCACACCTTCCCCCAAACTGATATTCTAACTTGTCCTCAAGTCTGGAAACAAATTTGAGGGTAAATCTACAAAAGTGTAAGTAAAATAAGCAAAAAAAAAAAAAAATGGAATTCAGATTGGCCAAACAAGTTAGTTTTCCAATAGGAATTCGAGTTTGTATTGTGCCAGTTTCCTGGATTTTCACAACCAAACTTTTATATATATATATATATATATATATATATATATATATATATATATATATATATTATGGATCGTCTACTGGAGTTTTGGAAAGCATATTACTATGCTGTCCCAATATTTCCATATCAGAATCCATGGAAAATTTTCTCAGAAAATCTTCTTTGTCTATAGGCTTATGATAATTTTTTAGCTGATGTCCATTTACCACAAATGATACAGATGATTCATCAATTGTTTTTATTTTGACCACTCCACTATCAAAGATTTCTTCAATCTCATATGGCCCAAGCCAATGAGCTGTAAATTTGGCTTTGAAATCTTTGAATTTGGAGTCGAACAAGAGTGCCCAATCTCCTTTCTTAAAGACATTATTTTTGATAAATCGATCATGCCATTTAATCCATTGTTCTTACACTAGAGTAGTATGTTCAACTGCTTGTTGTCGAATCTCATCTAGTTTGTTTAACTGCATAATCCTTTCCTATTGTGCTTGTGACAATTCCATCCCTAACTCTGTTGATAGCTTGTATGTTTGTATTTGAAACTCAATTGGTAATAGAACTTCTTTTCCATATACTAACTGATATGGACTAAAACCAGTAGTATTTTTCCAAGTTATTCTATATTCCCATAATGCATCTTTCAATTTATCTGACCAGTCTTTTCTATTCATGTTCATTGTTTTTGTCATAATACTTTCTAGAACTTTATTTGTAGATTCCACTTGTCCATTTTCTTGAGGATGATATGGAGTGGATTTTATGTGTTTGATTTGGAAAGTCTTTGTAATTTCATGAAAAAAATTTGATGTAAATTGTGCACCTTGTTCAGTCACTATTTGTCTAGGAACTCCATACTTAACAAATATTTCTTCATATAGAAAAGACGTAACTATTTCTTCTGTTGCCCGTACTACTTCCTTGGCATCCACCCATTTAGTCACATAATCTGTACATACCAAAATTTATTTCTTTCCATTGGATGGAGGATTTATTGGTCCCATGAAAACTAAAGCCCATTGTTCAAATGGTTCAATAAGTACTTGCGGATTTAATGGCATTTGATCTGATGTCACTGGTTTACCAATTCTTTGGCAGTTGTCACATATTTTGACATAATTCCTGGAGTCCTTGAAGATGGATGGCCAATAGTAACCAAGCTTCAGCACTTTGTATGTCGTTCTTTTATCTGCAAAATGGCCACCACAGGGTTCATCATGACAAGCTTTCAAAATTTCAATTATTCCATCCTCCCTTACACATTTTCTAATAATTAAATCAGGACCAGTGTAAAATAGATCTCCATTGATCTAGCCTTATCTGGCACTATCTCTAATTATTCTTCATTTTTGTTTACTTGTGTAATGAGATGGTAAGATATCAGATGATAAATAATTAGCTATATCTGCAAACCAAGGGGTTTTGAAATTTATAGAAAATAAATGTTCATCTGGAAAATTGTCTGATACCGGATTAGGATCGCCAGGTAAATTTAATCTTGACAAAAAGTCAGCAAATTGGTTATCTTTTCCTGGTCGATCTTGCACAGTAATATTAAACTCTTGCATCAATAACAGCCATCGAGTTATTGTTCTATTTGTAATTGATTTTTTCACTAAGTATTTTATAGCAGAATGATGTGTATGAATATAAACTTGATAACCTGTTATATAATGTCAAAATTTATTTATTGCATGTACAACAGCTAACATTTCTTTCTCTATCACAGTATAATTCAATTTTGCTGGTGTTAAGTTTTTACCGATGAAATATATAGCATAATTGAATTGATTCTCTTTTTGTCCAAGTGATGCTCCAATAGTTGTATCAGATGCATCAGTTGAAATGTGGAGTGGTAAAGACCAATTGGGTCCTCGAAGAATGGGTGCAATTGATATATTGTGTTTCAATTTTTCAAATGCATATTGACATTTATTAGTCCATTGTAATTCTACATATTTTGAAAGTAACTTTAATAATGGAAAAGCTATTTTACTGAAATTTTGAATAAATCTCCTATAATAGCCTACATAACCCAAGAAACTTCAAACCTCTTTTTGTGTTGTAGGTGGTGTTAAATCCACAATGACCTGAATTTTTGTCGGGTCCGCCTTAATTCCTGAAAAAGAAACATGGTGTCCCAACACTATCCCCTCAGTTAACATCATAAAACATTTTTCATTACTGAGTGATAGGTTTGTCTTAATGCATCTTTTTAATACTTTTTCAAGATTATTTAAACAATCATCATATGTTGTACCATACACGGTAAAATCATCCATGTAAAGTTCCACACACTCATGAATCAAATCAGCAAAAATAGCAAGAATTTCTCTTTGAAAGGTAGCAGGTGCATTACATAAACCGAAGGGTAATACATTGTATGCATATTTTCCCCAAGGGCATGTGAATGTTCTCTTATCTTGATCTTCTAATGCTATTTTTATCTGATTATATCCACTAAACCCATCCAGAAAGGAGAAAAAATCATTTCCAGCTAATGAATCTAACACTTGATCAATAAATGGTAAAGGAAAATGATATTTTAATGTAGCTTTGTTAAGCTCTTTGTAGTCAACACAAATTCTCCATTTCCCATTTTTTTTAGGCACCACAACTAAGGGTGAGACCCATTGACTATCTGAAATAGAATAGATAAATCCGACTTGTAATAGTTTCTGTAATTCTTCTTTCATTGTTTCTTTCATCATGGGATTCATTCATCTTTGTGGTTCCCTAACAGGTTTGATTTCATTATCAGTATAAATGTGATGGATGCGTGTTTTTGGATGAATTCCGGGCATGTATTTATAATCCCAGGCAAAAGATTTTGAATATTTTTGCAATAATGTTATTAGCTTTTCCTCTTGTGATGATTGTAAATTGTTACCAATATTCAAATATCTTTGAGGAATAATTTCAATGATTTTTCTATTTGAATTGGTAATTGAATTTATAGGAAAAATGTTTTCGAATATATTTTGCAATGATTGTATTGTGCAATTTTCCTGAAAAAAATCATTTAAAATATAACTAGCAGCCTCATATTGAGTCACCCTAAGCTTCTCTGAAAGATTTGGTTCTGAGATGAATAGATCTAATAAGTCCTCATTTTCTTCCTCCTCTCTAAAATTATAAACTTGATTAAGACTAAGAATAGGTTTAAATGTTTGTTGTTCATCTTCTTCAAGTAATGAAAATTTAGAAGGAGATTGAGCAGGAGGATATAATGTGACATGCTTCCATTCATCTCCATGTGCAATAATCATGCTTCCTGATCTGCATCCAATGTAAGCATCTGCAGTGGCCAACCAGGGTCCGCCTAAAATTAAGGGATGCCCTCCTAAGTTTGTTTTTGGCTACAAAATAAAAAAGTCTACAGGATATTCCCAAGAATCCAGTGAGACAATGATATCCTCTAGTATACCTTCTGGAACAACTTTGGATCTATCTGCAAGTTCTAATATTGTAGTAGTAGGTCTAATGTTGTTCAGATTCAGTTGTTTCATAGTCTTTGTTGTCATAACATTGATAGATGCTCCGAAATCTATTAAAGTATTTGGTACTGAAAATTTGTCAATCGAAATAATAACCATAGGAATTCCTGGATCAACATATTTTTCAATTACCGTATTTTTAGACATGAGAGTTGATAGACTTCCAATTACCTGGATTGTTGGTGGATCCTTCTTTCTTCTACCAGATTTCTTTATGCATAATTCCTTTATTGTTTTTTCATATATTGGAATGTCTTTAATTGCCTGCAATAAAGGAATTTTAACATATGTGTTTTTAAATTCATCCAAAATACTAAATTGAGGGAGAGATATTGGAATGTTCTATTGTATAGGTCTCTCCGGATATGGTGGAGTTTGTTTCATGATAGCATTACCTTTTTGAATTTGTTTTTTTGGTTGAGGTTGTTCATTTTGTTCTCCTTGTTTTGTTTGTTCTTCAACTATTGGAGGATAATATTTTTGTAATACTTTCTCAGACCTTAGGTGGACATCCTCTATAGGAAGAATTGAATATGTAGGATAATATGTTGCCTCTTCCACATGATATTTTGGTCTATCCACCTTATTTCTTAGATTAGGTATTGGCTGAGCTGGTAATTGTGTTGGTCTAGGAGGTTGTTGGTTAGTTGGCAGCTGAAGTTGCTACGGTTGAGTTAGCATTGCTGGATTTTGAGTTGGATATGGCATGGGTAGTTGTTGCTAGAATTATTGATATTGAGGGAATGATTGTGGAGGATATGGCTGTTGATATTGATACTGTTGGTTATACATTTTTTGTGGTGGTTGGTTTCCATAACCATATCCCCTCCAACCTTGTGAAGGTTGGTTTTGATATTGTTGCGATGGCCAAGCCTGCCATGGCATTGGTGTATTCCATGTATTTTGAGGATATTGAAAGTTTTGTTGAGGGCATTGTTGAGGCATTCTTGGCTGCCAAGGTCTTCTTGGTGCCATATAGTAGAGGGAATCTACTCCTTGTACTTCTTCCCCTTGCAATTCTTTTAACTTTGGACATTTATCTGTTGTATGATTTTCTGTACATAGTCCACATACTTGTATATTTTGCAAAGGACATTCCCTGAGTGGATGTTTTTGTCTACACTTTCGACAGAAAATTGCTAAGGCTTCATCTTGCTCTTCTTTTCTCTTCTCAGCTTTTAAAACATCAAATTTTGTACCCAAAGTGCTTAAGAGATATTTTTTAAAATTTTCTAATAGGCTTCCTATCTTTTCTCTTGTTACTGCACTTGCTGCAGATTTAGAAGCTTTTGATGAAATATCTCTTTTCCCACTCTTAGCTGTTCCTCTAGATTATTTTTGACATAATTCAGAAATTTCTTCATATGGTAAATTAGAAATATCTCCTTTTCCCATTACATTAAAAATGTCTAAATACTCATCTCTAATTCCCTTTAGAAAAATAGAGTGGATAGTATCTGGACTAAGAGAATGATGTTTGGATTTTTGCAAATTATACAAGAATCTTTCCAAATATTCTTCCAGACTTTCATCTTCCTGTTGGGACATTCTGAAAATGTCATCTTTTGAGTCTCTAGCCTTACAGTAAGATTGATAATTTTTAAGAAATATTTTATTCATGTCTTCCCAAGAAGCTATAGTGTTTTCTCCTAATCCCATAAACCATTTTAAGGCTGCAGCTTTTAAAGTAGCAGGAAAAATTCGAAGTTTGTGTGTATCATCAGTATATCCATATGTTCTACACAAAATATCAAACTCAAACATAAATGCATCAGGATCTTCTGTTGACATTCCATAGAAATTTGGCAATACAGACGATGGAATATTTTTCATTTTTAATTCTTCTCCTAGTATTGCTCTTGCATTTAAAATAGGAAAACCAAAAGTAGTCTCCTTATCATTATTATCTTCTTGTTCATTTTCTTGTTTTCTTCGATTTTGGTTTTCTCTTCTTGCTTCTTCTTCTATTCTTTGAAATGCTTCTGCTCTTCTATCATATGCAGCTTTTCTTTCCGCTTCAATTCTTCTTTATTCTTCTTGTTGTCTTCTCCATTCCCATTGCTGTCTTTCATATTCTATTCTTTGTTCAGGAGTCATGTTGATTCTAGTTGATCCTTCTCCTTCTTTAGCCATTTCATGTTCTGAGATTTGTAGTGTTTCAATAGGTTGATTTTGTACTTCTTCCACTACAATTTGCTCAAGGATAGGTTGTTCTAGTTGTTCGATAGTTGGTTTTGTAGTTTCTTTTTGTTTCCAAATAGAAGGAGGTTCTTTTGGTGATTTCTTTTTCTTTACCTCATAAGCTAGCAAAATTTATCTTTCAATTAAAGTTAATCTCTGTCCTGATCTCTTTTTCTCCTCTAACTCTTCTACAGTAGGTTTTCTAGCAACTGGTGTTGTTAATCCTGTGGATGTATGTGTTTTTGGGGGGTTTTGTTTCACAAATGTACCTTTTTGATCTCTAGTTCTAGGCATAAGAAAACATTACTTGAAACGAAAAATATGTTTTTGTTGTTTTTGGTGATTTTATGTTATTTTTGTGTTTTAATTTTTTTTCTTCTTCCTATTCTGACCGTTTTGGAAATATGCTTCCCCAAAAATATTGAAAAATAAATAAACTCAAACAAATATATAAAACATACATAAAAACCAGACACCAAATATTGGCGGAAAAGGCTTCAGCCTCACGGCTTCCTCACATATTTTTCTCATTATTAAAATAATTTAGTGTTACAATTTAAATAGATGAGGAGACAGTGTCTCAAGATAGTACGTGTTATCTTGAACACCTTGTTGAGATAATTTCTCAACCAAACACTCACAAATATAGGAGCTACCTAAATTAACTCCTATCTTAGAGGAACAACCCAAGAGTTAGGCACAAATTCCTAACTTGTAATATTTAATTAATTTATTTATTTTTGGATTTATTATTTTTTTGTGAGAGAGGCTAACATTACCCCCTTCAATGATAAATCCAAAATAAGAATGAGGAACCATCTTCCAAGTTCTCATGTTGATCCTCAAAAACATTGCCTGAAAAGCTGCCAAAGCTGGATGCTAAAAAACTGCAATCTGAAGAGACCATGAGTCAGTTGCATGTCTGATTCATCTCTGAATTTCGGTTGACAACTCCATAATGTGCCAAGTTACAAAAGGATCCATCTGTCCTTTGCGTGAAATCAGGATCCTTTGTCCACTGACAAAATTTTTTAAACGCCCACTGGCTGATGATGTCAAAAAACAACTCACTGTTGCTTTTGTTGTGCTGAAAAAACTACTCACTGATGCCTTGTTGTCGACTGCCCACTAGCTGTTGAAGATGCCCACTGGCTACTGAAGCTTCCCACTGGTTGATTTTGTTGTTTTTTTCGAGACTTTCAGTCTGACAACCACCATCAATTTCATTGACATTTTCCCCCTTTGTCAGCTGAAAGGAGAGACACTTCTCTGGAAAGTATTCCAAAACTCCCCCCCTTTAGGTGTAGGATTTTTTACACTGGTGTACTCCCCCGTTCAACTGCATGAGAGTACCATCATATTTTCACTGTTGGCTACACTATGTGTGATTGTATTCGGTTGTATAACTGAGACAATCTTTTGATTGTGGATGACCATTTCCAAGGATCGATCCATTCATAATGTATCTTCAATCTGGCTGATTTTTGTTGGTTGCGACATTTCTCTGAGGAATGATTGGGCTTGCCACAATGGAGACAAGGATGGAGATCAAAACACTGATCTTCCAATTGACTGGTTCTTTGACAATGAGGACATTTCGGTTTGACTTCAACTTCAGTTTGCATGCAATTATGTTTGTCTGCAACTTTGTGTTGTGTGCATTGCTGGTTGTCTGCAAATTTCTCAGAACTTGCTGAGGTGAGTTGTGCAAGAAATCCTGCACTGAAGAATTTAATTGGCTTGGAATAATCTGGGATATGCAAGTTGGTTTCATCAATGACATATCCTAAGCCTCATCGATTCTTGTTATTTTGAATTTCTTCCCAGGGCTTGATGATGGGCTTGGAAGAAATTTGAACTGGAACAAATTTGACACTTGAAGTTGTTTGAATGAATGACCAAAATGTTGGTTCAATTTACTGTTGCAAATTAACGCAAGTATTTAATATCAATTCGGCTTGGTGAACTTAGAAGCATCCCCAAAGTATATGGGTCTCAATCACAGTCAAATTTAGAAGATGAACTTATTTATGGTTAGTGAAATGCATATTACAAATATAAAAACTAACTTAATTAATTTCTAAAAAATGGATTAAGATATATGGAATAATAATCAAGAGGCTCTATGTTCAGAGATCCCGGTTTTCCTTAATTAATGGTTGCATTACATTGTTAATACCATTGTGAAAATGCAGGAAATCTAATACTAAACAATAGGTTAAGGTATATGGAATAATAATCAAGAGGCTCTATGTTTATAGATCTCGGTTGTCCTTAATTACTGGTTGCATTATATCATTAACATTATTGCAAAATCATGAAAGCAGGAAATTTAACTTCTAAACAATTGATTAAGATATATGGAATAATAATAAAGAGGCTCCATGTTCAGAGATCCCGGTTGTCCTTAATTATTGGTTTCATTACATCGTTAATACCATTGTGAAAACATGAAAGCAAGAAATCTAGCACTTAAACAATAGTTTAAGATATATGGAATAATAATCAAGAGGCTCTATGTTCAGAGATCCCGATTGTCCTTAATTACTGGTTGCATTATATCATTAACACTATTGTGAAATCATGAAAGAAGGAAATAATAAATCTAGGTAAACTAATTCACAAATTACAGCTATAAAAACTAAGAAGTGTACTTAGCTCGGTGTGGGGGCCCTTCCACCCTTGCCTCACACACTGAAGGTAAACTCAGCTACTCAAGACTTCAAGCAATGAATCAGCATCTAACAACATCAAAATATGGTAGAACAGATCTTCTATTATGTCTTCAAGTCTCAAAGATAATAATAATAAGTCATACAAGTTCCAATGTCAAAGCCTTCAAATTGTGAGGCTTAAATAGATGAAGTATCTAAAAAACTGATCTAAAATGTCTCAAGTAATCATAAATATCCATATCCTATCATATCAAGTCGAATCCATCTATCATATCCATCATAATCTAGAAATATCCCATAAAATAAGAGTGTTGACCTAGTTTCTAAGGATCCTCCATAAAGACTGGTCCTGTTTGACCGCCTTTGACTGAGCCTATTAAAGCTCAATTTGACTGTATCAACAGGTGTATTGTCACTCCTAGTTCCTGAGCTTTCTAGAAACATATCCAGCTCCAGCCCAAGTGTCTTGCACATATGTAAACCATCATGCTATTACAGGATTTTCTGATGTTGTCCAAAATTGCACTTAAATTCCAATTTTCACAAAAACATCTAATAATTGAAAAACATAAATTAAATACCTGTATATGCATCTTTAGGTCTATGTGAGGTGAATATGATGTAAATGGATGGATAATGTAGCAAAATAAAATGTATTTCTTAAGCAAAAAGAGATAAAAAAACAAGGCCCAACACCTTTGTTGGAGCAGCCAAGCATGCACTCTGAGACTTGTTCCTATCATGCTAGCTAATTGTTTCTACAAGTCTGAATGACTCTTGAAATGGGTCCAAATTCAAGTTTTTTTTGGCTAGCCTATACCAATTGATCAGCTGAAATTGATTATTTTACTATTTTATGGGGTTGTACCATGAGTTGTGCATCGTAGCATTAAGTCTGCCAATATATTGTTAAATCATCTTATAAGAGCAACCATGGTAGATTTTGAAATTTCCAAAGAACAAACATTTTATGGTTGGAATTCAAGCCTCAAGGAAACATATGATGATAGTGACCCTGACTATCTGTCAACAAACACCTTTTATAGCAAAACATGACATATACAATTTTACAGCAAAACACGATATATACTCCAATGAATATAAAACAACACATAATTACTTCCTCATGGTGTGGTTTATTCATGATAGGAAAATTTTCCTCTAGAGCTATTATGATATATGATGGGTTGTCTTAGCTGGTGATCTGATGCAAGGTTTTGTGGCCTATTTGGCATAAGACTGTTGCTATTATAGAACAAAAAATGGAAGCCATTTTCATTATTTAGTATATCCCCTTCTCCAATGTGACACCCAAAAAATTAAGAAAGAGTTAACTATAGATTTAAAAGGAAACAACCAACAAGTAGCTTATTATTTCTTGTGTTATGGCCTAAAAGATGTTGGGCCTCATTGTGTAGGGTGCAACTCCTTGCCATGGTCAAGATGTATCTTTTAAAGGGGATTCCACTTGACACACAATCCTAGGTTGCTTCATTTCCTAACAAATGTAATTGTTTTATTTTTATTTTGTGGTTTATGCATTTATGGGGGGGTGTAGTTATAGTAACCTGAGTTTATTTATTGCACCCTTAACCATTGTTTCCTATTCTTGGAGAGATATTTGGGTCATTGGAGAAATAGCCTTAGCTACCTTTTCTATTTTGAGATTGTAATTGGTTTGAATTTAGGATGAGTGATGAATCACCTAGATCGAAGGAGTGCTCCCCTAGTTGGCACCTTAGCACATTATTTAAGGTCACTCCATTTGCTAGAGCTTGTTGTAACTTACAATGGCCAAGTTGACCATCCTGCACACATTTTTAGGGTGTATTCTTAAGGGGTGAATTGGCTACTTCCTTGGAGAGTATGTGTTAGCTCACCCTGATCTATTGGGGGTATGTTGACTTACTAATAGTGATATGGGTGAGAGTATGGAGAGATAGTTGGGTCATTGGAGAAAGAGCCCTAGTTTCCTTTGCTATTTTTAGCTTGTAATTGGTTTGCATTTATGATGAGTGATGAATCGCCTAGATCGAAGGAGTGCTACCTTAGTCGGCACCTTAACACATTATTTAAGGTCACTCGATTTGCTAGAGCTTGTTGTAACTTACAATGGCCAAGTTGACCATTCTGCACACATTTTTAGAGTGTATTCTTAAGGTATGAATAGGCTACTTCCTTGGAGAGTATGCACTAGCTCACCCTGATCTATTGGGGGTATGTTGACTTACTAATAGTGATATGAGTGAGAGTACAGAGAGGTACTTGGGTCATTTGAGAAAGAGCCTTAGCTGCCTTTTCTATTTTGAGCTTGTAATTAGTTCACATTTATGATGAGTAATTGGTTGGCACCTTAGCACATTATTTAAGGTCACTCCATTTGCTAGAGATTGTTGTAACTTACAATGGCCAGGTTGGCCATTATGCACACATTTTTAGGGTGTATTCTTAAGGGATGAATTGTCTAATTCCTTGGCGACTTATGATCTCAATATCTAGTATGTCTCTATTACATTACGCATTTTATCCTTTGCTGCAGTAAGTAACCTCCAACAATTTGTTATCTCTTTGATTTTAATTTATTTGTCTTTCTATTCTACTCTCATTCATTGCTATATTGATATTTGTATAGTAAAGAATCTACTCCCAATGGTGCAGTGAAGTTGGTTTCAAAGGACTCATCACCATATAATGTAATAGCAATGGGAAACTGGGACTGTAGCATCACTGTGTGGACCACAGCCAGTCCACGCCCTATCTTTATTTTTGATAAGTTTTAGAGCCAGTAGTTGAACATGATAATTGGTTTGATGCCCCAATCTAACTCTAAAGTTAATTCTATGAGATTCACTATATAAAACACTTATCCCTACTCCATAGAACGAAGGGTCATCATCAAATATTGCCCATGCACCATCCTTACCAACTTCTACAACAATCTGCCTAAGAGGCTTAGGTACTCTCATCTAAGGAAAACTTTTTTAAAGAATTGAGACCGACTCTTTTAAATAATTGAGACCACATCAAATAGGAAAATCATATTGAATAGGAATAATTTTCCTATATTTAAATAAGTTTACATTCCTAGCTTGCTAAATATCCAAGCTAGGATCCAGGGAAGTGCTTTGTAATCCTTCACTGAAGAGTTATGACACCAACCTCTTAGACCATTTTTAACTGTGCCACCAATTCAAACATTTTTCAACCTATTAAAATGTTTAATCTTTCTCTAAACTTGCATAGTGTAGTTACAGTCCATGACAAGATATTTATTGGTTTTTTCACATACCTTGCATAAACTACACCTATCGAGTCTTGATCTATTGCTTCTCAGAATATTATACCAAGTCAAGTCTTTTTTTTTAGTGAAAACCACAAAAAAATCAAGCCTTTGAGAGATATTTAAATATCCAAACTCTCCTCCACCACACATGATTCCTCTTCTCCCCATCTAAACTAATAAAAATATATCTAGATTTTGGAGTACTATCCCCAGAATGGTTCTTTGACCATATGAGTTTGTCTATCTTCTTATTCAATTTGACATGGCTAGACTTGAGTCTTGCAATAAAAATGCCCTAGGATTGCGCATAATCACCTATAAAATCTAATGCAAGCCACCTTTGACCTCCAAATAGAAGTAAGATTAGGAACTGCAATCTGAGAAAGATTAAATTATCTTGTCCACCAACAAAGGAATCATATGGAGTCGTGGGTAAACATGGGTAATTAATCCATAGGGGTGAACCTTGTTTCATTCATATTGGAATTTGGATGGTTGTTGAAGAGTTATTTCATAATACCATGTGGTTGATACACTTGTTGTATTTCCCTTCATATTTTATCCAATAGTTAACTTATCAGCTATCCCCATCTTCTAGAAGTCCAATCTGCTAACCCTGAGATCAGTGCTCTTGGAGAGGGATAAATTTAGGAGCTAATTTGAAAATGACCAGTCCCACATGGGAATCATAGATTATTAGGAAACTATATAAATGTATTACATACTTCATATTATAGGAAGTCAAATGTCATTTCGGTTTATTTCGGGTGGTTAGGAGGAATGCTTGTTATCCTCCCTGCCCAGGTTCAATTCCCATAAGTGATATGATGAGCTCATATCAAGTGTATTGTTGCAATGGCTTCAAGCCTTCTTGTTGAACAATTTTGAGCCCTCAAGAATATCTTACCCTTTTCTACATGCTGGAGGTTGAGATGTTTTGTTACAGGGGAAAAAATTATGGGAAGTCAGAAAAAGAAATAAGGAGCCTCAACAGAGGTAGAAGCCTCCTCAGTTGAGGGGATAACCCTAATCAAATATTAAGGATTCCAAAGGATTGAAAAATAAGACAGACTCCAAATTTCTAATTAAAATATTGAACAGGACAACCAAAGTCAATGACTGGCTCACTGATGACAACATATGTTGGATCCTGAGGGCTTTGCAATGAATAGAGGTTTCCTTCTAATTTCCAATTTCTCACACACAAGGAAGTCATAAAATAAGTTGGTGGATTAGCTAGCCAACCAAGCCATTGTCAAAGAATCAGGCCTTGAGCTTATTAATATTTACAATGCGATTAAGGAAGTGAAGGGCCTTAAGTACCCCCTCACCTCCTTAATAATGGAATTTCTGGGAATGTGAAACAACTCTCTTACAAAGATGATATTAATAATAAGGGAGATAAATCCAATGCAACGTGGGGATTTCCCTTGTAGGGAGAAGGCTGGGAGAGGTGATAGACACAAATTGGGTAGATGGAATTCATTAATGGCAAGGTAACCAAGACATAGATTAGAGTTGTAAACTCTGGAATAACTTCATTCAATATCAGTTAGAAGTGGTATGAAAATTAGAGGAGTGATGGAGTCCTCACGATCATGCCATGGACATCCAATGAAGTTAGAAGGAATCTGTTGTAACTTTCCAAGATTAAAGCATATTCATGTTGGGGATCTACAAGCATGTTTGAAAGTGGTATGCACAGTGATAATAAAAATCAGAGCTGAGTTTTGTACATTTTGAAAAACAAATGGATAAACTGGGGTAGGAAAAATAACCTTAGAAAGGAAAATAACTTATTAGAGATGTTGATTCAACTATGCTGACTTTATGGAAATATGCCATAAATATTGATTCTCTAAGTAAAAAAATTGGAGAACCATTAAATATAAATATATTATGAATTGTCCTCGATTACAGTATATGGTAAGGCTAATTGAGACTTTCCCATCAAAACCATTCATGGTTTTGGATTCAATGAGTATGGTGAATTGGAATTTTGAATGCATCTCAATTGCTTCTTGTGTACTTCTGGTTAAGGAGGAACATTCCAATTTCAACAGAGTGCTAAGAGGATCAAGACATGGTTACCTTTTGTCCCCACTTTCTTATCATTCTAGCATATACTTTGAGAAAGGTTATCAAAGAAGAAAGAGAATGAAGTCTTACCTGAGCCATTTCAATATTTGATCTCTTCAGATTTTGAGTTTTCCACTCAGCTAAATTTTGGGGATGGGGATGCCATGTTCCTATTAGGAGAAGCTAAACAATTTATCAATACCATCTAGATTCAAGGATAGTTTGGGCCGGTCTATAAACAAGGGAAAATATAGTCTTGTTTTATCCTTTAATGTCAGTTTGAGATTAAAAATAAGAATCTTGAAGGTTCTAGCATTCAAAGAATATGTGCCCCCTTTCCTGTCAATTATCACAGAAGGAAAAAATTAAATTACATGGCATTGCATCAAGAACATCATGCATCATAACTTCTTTAAATTTTAACATTTAAACAATCCCATATGTGCCTGAGTGATAATACTTGTGATATCCAGTTTTTTGGGTCAATTTATCACTCCTGATTTGGCTTCTAGAATTCTGAAATTGTCCATACCTTTCTCAGATGTTTTTCTACGTTCATCATATCGATCTGATGTATTATGAAAAAATCACTCTTCCTTGAAATCACCTTCTTCCTCGTTATTTTGAATTCACATGACTTCCCACTGCTGTTAGAATCACCCTTCTCACCTTCATTTTCGAGGTTTCCAACCCCTTTCCTTCTCACCTTCATTTTTCTCTGGAACCTTTTCCATCATGAACGATTGATCCACACATTCCTCCTAAAGATTGCAGTGGAATCCCTTCCTCTTGAATTTTGCAACGGAATCCAATGTATCGCTTCCTCTTGAATGTTGCAGTGGAATCCAATAGCATCGAAACTCCTCTTGCAATTGAATCCAAAGAGTATCGAAATCTCTCCCAAACGTCCCAAACGTGAGAACCAAAGGAACGAGAAAGTAAATTTTAATAGGCTAATCGAAAATAATGTCAATTGTAGGGGAATCCAAAGAGCATTGAACTCTCTTCCAAGTGAGAACCAAAGGAAAAAAAATAGCGGGAAAGAGCAGGAAAGTAAATTTTCATAGGCTAATCCAAAAATGTCAATTTCCATGGTAGGTTAGGGTGATATTATTGAGGTTAATTTTTTTCTATTTGAGCATGTTATTAATATTATTAATATTTGGGTTAATTTTAAATTATTTTTGTAATTTTAATTTTAATTTTTTTGGAAAAATATGTAGGGGATATCTAATGATTTTGAAAATCTACATATTGATCGTTAAAGAAGAAGAAAAAGAGTAGGTTATATATAATTATTTTGAAAAACTCATATATTTATTATTAAGGAAAAAGAGTAGTGAGAAAGTAAATTTTAACATGTTAATTTTAGATTAGCTAAAAATGCCAATTGACGTGGTAGGTTATGATACTATTATTGAGATTTTTTTTTTATTTGAGTGTGTTGTTAATATTGGGATTAATTTTGTTATTTTAATTTTAATTTTTGAGAAAAAAGATGTAGGCTATATCTAATGATTTAGAAAATTCATAGAGTGATCATTTTGGCATGAGGGCATCAATAAAAATGATTGAAAAACTTCGTAATATAAGCAAGTATGATCATATAAAGAGGGAAAGGGGACATGAGGTTTACACATAAGGGTAACATCTACTAATCCTTAAGGAGGTGGAAAATATTTCAAATCTATGAATAATGTTATCAATAAACTCAAGTAGTTGTAGGTAGCCCATTGTTTTCAGGGAACTTCACTTGGAGCTCAATAACACACTATTAGAAGCTGGCCATAGTGTAGTTTAAATTAGTCACTCACATTAGTCATTTTTAGTTGTATTACTTATTAGCTAGTCGTATATTTTAGCTTAAGACTAAATTAATCATTTATGTTAGTCGTTTTTAGTTGGGTCACTTAATTGCTCGTGTTTTATAGTATTTCACTTGGAAAATCTGCAGTGACTAACTTTTTTAGTCACTAATTTCTCATTTTCTACTATTTATACATATCAAGTCGAGACCTAAAGATGTCTCAAAATCAATTAAAAATGACTAGCATAAATCCAGACTGACACAATTAAAAATGACTAGCATAGATTACTAATTCATATACTTGGTGCACTAGTTAGTTGGTCATATTTTTATTCTTTGACTATAGTGTTTGTTTTCGTTAATCATTTTTTATTTTGTCACTAATTATCTAGTCATATATTTTAGTCGTGGACTAAATTATTCATTTAATTTAGTCACTTTTAGTTTAGTCACTTATTATCTAATCATATATTTTATCTCTATACTAAAATAGTCATTTAAGTTAGTCATTTTTAGTTCAGTCACTTAAAATTGCCCAAATTTAGTAGTAATTCACTTGAAATAATTGCGGTGACTAACTTTTTTAGTCATCTAGTGATTAATTTCATCATTTTCTACCAGTGTATCTCGATGAGGGGAAAAACATGAAATCAAATTCCATTGAACATAGTCAATCATCAACCTTTCTTCGATTTTCTCAATATGTAAAATCACATGGATCAAAGGGGTTTCCTTAAATATTTAATAATATGCATACCCATACATGGCCATCGTATTTCCAGCAAGGTTCACGATTTCAACTTCAGCAGCTCATCTTCTAACTTAATCACTCTGACTCACACAACTCGATAATTCGTATTTCATCACGTCAATGTGGTTAATGAAAATTTCACACGCATTCAATGCCACCTCCTCGTTTAAATTTTAAACCTCCTCCTTCACTATTTCAAACTCGAAATGGTGCCCATTTTTTTTTAAATTAATTGAAATCCTAAATGATTTCAAACTGGTGTGCAAATATTTTCAAAGAATGAAAATAAAACGTGGAGCAAAGATTTCTCTTCTCAATATTATGAATCAGTTAAATAATATTACATTAAAGACATTAGTAATAAATGATTTCAGTGACACAAAATTGAACTCAAGATAATTGAACTAAACTAAAACAAATTGTGACACTTGGATGGAAAATATGATACCTAGAAGGTGTTTGGAATTATATTTTCCAACAAATATTTTGTTATCCCAAGCTATCATATCCACTCTCTTTATACATTATCTACAATCAAAGTAGGTAGACCAGTTATTCTGTGTAGTTGAACCCTCATCATATTCTCCTCTTATCTATCTTTACAACACCATTTTGTTCATTGTTCGAAACTCTATTGGTCTATGTCTCAACTAGGCTTAAATTTTTTTTTTTTAAATGATATCATCTAGATTTCCTTTTATTTTTCTTTTCTTCCAAATCCCATAGCATCTCAATTGTTTCAACCTTTTATTTTTATTGTATCCTTCAAACCTAATTTTCATCATTTGCTGGTGCAGGTATTTTATTGTTCCAAGTTGTCTAAGCATGCCCTAGACTTCTTCAAAAAAAATCTTTTATGTGGACTAATGCAACATGTCATATTTTGTTGTGTTATTTTCATCATCAATATTTCACTATAACATAAGTACATATAAAATTTCATCTCTTCAGGACTCCAATGCCTGAAAATTACATTGATGTTTTCATCATCAAAGTTGTATTCAAGGTTCATTTCTGAAACCAATATGCAGAATTCAACAAGAAATGGTGTTGCAAGCCATGTTTCAAAGAAAATTAATTCTTCTTCATAATCATCCTATTTACCTGCACATTGGAAATCAATGGTAAGTGTAAAAACATTTTCAGAACCACATTGGTTATGTTCCTTCTGACCTGCAATGAGAACTTTATCCCGTTGCACTTCCTTCTTTGTCGTTGCTTCTATGTTTGTTTTCTCTTTGTGGGCTTCCTTATTTGAATTTATCCTTGTCTTTGTCTCTATCTTTGTCTATTTCTCTTCCACTTATTTACTAGCTTGTGTTGCTGCAAACAAGTTGTGTTCCACTTGGTTTCCAGACTCAAGTGGGCTTCTCTCACTGAATAATATCATGTCAATATGATGTTTTTTTGCATCATATGCAACCATTCATCATTATCCAACAATTCGTCATCATTTTTACTTAAAAATATTAATTTCTAGATTCACCATAACATTAAATGCTCCAATGGCAACTTCAATGTCATCAATAAGCTTTGTTGTTGGATTCACATTACAAGGAAAAGAACCTCTGGTGGATGTTTTTGAGGAACCACTTATAGATATATCCCAGATATCCGTCTGTAGCAAAGGATTCTAGAGGAGGTTGGCAGGTGGAGGCTTTTGCAAATGTTTTTTGTCTCGTGTGTTTCTCATATTACACCGCACTAGTGCGTTCAACTAGAAAAGCACTGGTGCGTACTACAAATTGGTACACCGGGACACCGTGCTCTCTGTACAAACCCTCCTGGTGCATCTAATTATTGTAGTGCACCGGTGTTCTACACAGATTCAGCACCGGTGTGTCCTAAAAACCAATGCCAAAACTAAAACAACCCAGTGCGGTTGGAAGAAACCGTCCGATGCGCCTTAAGAACCCGCGCACCGAAACAGGGTTAAATAAATAAAAAATTACAACAAAAAATCCACATTTTTCACTTCTTCAGTGCTCCAAATCTCTCAAGCACCAGTGCAAATTTCCCTTGTGTGAGGCACCCTGCCATTAGTGCCCCTATTGCACACACTACTGTCATCCATTAACCACCATCTTGATTTCAAATTTTGGAAAATGGTGGGCAAATTTAGTTTTAAAAATTCTACAACAAATATGCCCCCTCGCTGCCCAAATGTACAGGTATTTTACTTTTTTCTCCATAATTAAACTTTTTAGTGGATTATTTTTGTGAAAAAACTTAAAATTCACCCTTAAATAAATAAATAAAATTCTCGTGCGGTGCACTCGAGTTGTTTGGCTCTTACCGATTCACAGTGTTGTCTGTAAATTTACAATCCGCTCTATGATCGTTGATAATGGTAACTGCACCAGTTCCAGTGCGGTACCGAAACGATGCACAATGTTTTTAAAAAAATACATAAATTGCGATGTGGTCGGTTAATCGGATGCACTGTTGACTATGTCCAAGTTCGGGAGGGCGATGCGTTGACCAAAATATGTGCCTCAGGGTGAATATTTTGGTCAGCACATCGCCCTCCCAAACTTGGACATAGCCAATGGTGCGGTCGTGTAAACGACTTCACCGTCGACCATGTACTAATGTAAACAGGTAGATGTGCTGACTAAACTATACGCCTCGGGGTGCATATTTTGGTCAGCGCACTGCCCTACCAATACTGGTACATAGTCAACAGTGTGGTCGGTTATACTACCGCACCGTTGGCCGTGTAATGATAACAGGAGGGCAGTGCGCTGATGAAACTATCTGCCCTGGGGCGAGTAGTTTTTTCAGCCCACTGCCCTGCTGAATTTGTACATAGTCAACGGTGCAATTGGTTAAACGACCACATCATTGACCATTAACTAATTTTTGGCGATGCGTTGATGGAATTATCTACCCTGGGATGGATAGATTTGTCAACGCACCACTTGATAAAGTACAGTTCATGTTGTGCGGTGCGCTGAATTTTTCCAGGCGCACTGCATACAGTGCACGATAAAAACATACGCACCGGTACTAGTGCATGATTGTTTGTTTTGGTGCACCGACTGTTTTTTTTCAATATATATATATTTATAAATACATGTCTCATTTAATAAAAAAATTGTATTTAATATGTGAATCATTCAACGACGTCAAAGGAGAGAAGAGAGGGAACAACAGGAACATATGGAAGACCAGTATAACGTGCTTCGCCTGTGGGAGGCACGAGAGAGAGATATAATTATGTACCCTCACCCTATTACGGCAGCCACCCAAGCACTCCTTAGGGAGGTAGGTAGGCCTCCTCAAGTTCTACAAGGAGGCTACATCCCTGAAGGGCCATAATGGGTTATTGTGACAACTTATCTTCAAGTGGAATGCCCAGCGACAGGCTTTTCGATTTGGTCCTAACTAGTGGTACGTGCCCACTGAGGAGGACATCTATTTTATTACTGGTCTATCCAGGAGAGGGCAGGATTTTCCCTCGTTCCCAAAGGTCCCCATCAGCTATGCATTAGGGAGTCAGTTTGTGTACTCCCAAAGATACGTTAGCTCTGATACACTATCTCCTGCATATTTTCAAGTCTCCCATGATTAGTTACGTATTGCCTCATTTGGTGGAGAGGAGGTGAGGTGCCTCTCACTACTGATTTCGACCATTGCACACCGTACCAGTGATAGGAAATGCATTAGTTGACCACTTTATTTTATGTTGATTCTTTATTACAGGCGCCACGACTTGTGAGGTGGTCAATGATTTTTTTGTGGTAGTTATGTACAGCTTTGGATAAATGTCGTGCTCAGGCACAAGGGAGGGTGAACTCCCCTTTTGCTTCAGAGCTATTTTGTTTATTTTTTGAGATGTTTCCAGAGACGAGGCATACTTTTTTTCGGTAGCCTTGTAGGCCGATGCTGCATGTATGGATGCAAATTTGGGGACAGATGATGCCCAAGAGGGGAAAGCCAAACATTTTCATGAGGTTATCTCATGATGCACTGGAGTTGCTATCCAGTGTTGATGATCATACCTTCGTTCTGGTCCCCTATCCGTATTATGGTTGGGATTGGCAAGGGTGTGCCAACATCCTCTTCACAGATGATGAGCCACCAGATAATAGAGGTAATATTATTTTTTTCTTTAAATTTACTCTAACATGTTCTTTAACTTGTTTTTTATTAAATTGTTTAATGAAATTGTATAATTATTCTTGTGTACTTATATATATTTTGTAGATTGTTAGGACCTCACTATGTATCCATTTTACTATATATTTTGACACCACCTTACCTTTATAACCATGTTTAAAAAGGATTCCATTATCATTTTCATTCACTTTATCCAAAGGTATATAAAATCCTCTTCTTTACTATATGTTTAATCTGTTTACATATAATTCCATATTACTCTTATATTTTATCATTAATCGAAGTAGATTGTTGCTAACATAAGTCTAAAAGATCGTAGATAAGTTATATGCTGTGTTGGAACAATCGGCCATTGCTGAAACAGTTGACGCCGTTGCTGAAACAGTTGACTCCGTTGCTGAAACAGCCAGCAGACACGCAAATTCCATCACTATCCGTAATTTGCGATTCTGGAAGAGTATTTTTTGGAACAATGGCAACAACATGAAGACGTGGTTACA
The DNA here is from genome assembly GCA_034641835.2 of Pinus albicaulis. Lineage (NCBI taxonomy): Eukaryota > Viridiplantae > Streptophyta > Pinopsida > Pinales > Pinaceae > Pinus > Pinus albicaulis. The sequence continues at coordinate 1,195,981,460 of CM076577.1, forward strand.
CGGATTATTCTGAAGATAGTACTCTTTTTGTATCTGTTGTAACAATATCTTTTTTTGGAAGAACGGAATAGCCTGTTTTAAGAAATAAGAACAGATTTGGGATAAACGTAGATTTGCTCTCATGTAATTGTAAGAGATGTCTCCTCTTTAAAAAGAGGAGACATCATCAGTAGAAGGGGATTAGAGCTCGACACTATAGGAGAACATTGTGTTTGAAAGAACTGGAGCTAGACTCCATTTGTAATGTATCATTTCTTTTGACAGATGAATAAAATTTCCTTTTGAGCGCTTCAATTTAATCCTTTCCTGGGGAATCTTGTGAGAAGGAAAGGGCCCGCCTTCCTCACAAGATTCACCCGACTGTTCCTGTAGTTTGTTTAATTTCTTTATGCTATTCGCACTTTACTTTAATTCTGTTTGCTGAAACACCAGTTACACAGTTCTGTAGTTTATTGAGTATTTTGTTTCCTTAACACTGCATGTGTTTAGTACATTCATTCTTAAGAAGTCAAGAGATCTATTTCTGTTAATTGTTTGAATGTATGATTGATGCTGGGAAGCAGGTGCTAAAGGTTCCTGTACAAAGGAATAGGGTCATGTTTCCATTGATTGCCTTTCTTTTCCTGCGAGTGTGATTAGAAACAGGGGACAGGTGCTGAAGGTTCCTGTTCATGGGAATAGGGTCCTGTTCTCTTGAGTTATATTTTCTACAGAGTGATTAGTGTCAGGCAGCAGGTGTTGAAGTTCCTATTTAAAGGAATAGGGTCCTGTTCCTGTTATTGTTGATTGGTTTCCTTTCCTGCAGATTGATTTCCCTTTATTTGGATTCTAAATTGCAATATAGGAATTATTTCTGCTATAACATAAGTAACTTCAGCTTTGATTAAACAGAGTGTGAATAATTAGATTTGTATGATTGATAATTGTGTGGCTTTTTATTACGACATTGTTTTTGATTTTGAAATTGAGCATATCCAGTGCGTGATAGTCTTTGGAATAAACAGACTTCCTCGGGTTGACAATTTATGTGGAGCTTGAATTGTGAAAACAATTAAAGCGACCAACATAGATATTGGGTCATTTGTTAGTGATGATATGCCACCGCCACCAAATGATCTAGGTGTAGATCCTGATGAAAATCAAGAGATGGTAGATGCAGAGGATCGGGCCAGTGCAAACATACCTGGTCCTCATGATCATGCGCAGGTACCGGCGGGTGTGAGGTGTAAACTTGACACTAGATTTAGGATGGATTTGGGCAACCAACTCTATCGACTCCTGGTGGAGGGATTCAGGTCGGCAACTATCAGAGAGATACAGGCCGATGATAGGCTGACAACGATATGGAGAGGCATGCCACATGATATGTTGACCCTAATGTAGCATGTCGTTGGATCTACTAGCTTAGTGGTATGGTTGAGGAGGGTCGTTCGACGTAGGTATGGTCGAGATGCAGTACGTCGACAGTCGAGCAGCGGTGTATCATCTGATGATCAGGACCAGGGGAGTGATCATCGTTCACCTCGCACCAGAGATGAACAACCTGCAACATTGCCCAGTAGTCATGATCATGAGCAGGTTGGACCATCCACATCGATTCATCATAAGTAGCCTGAAACATCCAGCAGTCATGATCATGAGCAGGCTGGACCATCCACATCGAGTCATCATGAGCAGCTTGCAACATCCAGCAATCATGATCATGGGTGTCGAACCATCCACGTCGAGTCATCATGAGCAGGCAATTGATCTTGATAAGCATGAGGCACCTCCAGATCAGCAGGCACGTGATGATCGGAATCTATCTGAGCTTGTCGAGTTTGCACCATTGACTAAGCAATCCTCGACTAGTACTACTATTGATGTACCACCAGCTGATATTTGACATTTATATTACAAATGTATATTTTTGATATTATATATATATGGTCCATGTATTTTATGTTCATGTTTTAGTTGTACTTAATTTACATGTTGGTGATCATAATGATGTGTATATTGTTAGGTCATGTTAGATATGTTCATTTAATGTGCAGCTTGCAGATAGATGTGTCTGTGATAGCATTTATTTGACATGAGATGTATATTTGATGCTTATGTTGTGATGATGTACAATGCTTGTGTTTTTTTAGATGATCATGATCACGGATTAGATGATGTTAGCGAATTTGAATGTGTTTTTTATTCGAATATGACGTTTGTACGATGGTTATCATGATCGTGATGTTTATTTTTAATATTAAATCATCATATTTATTAAATATTATGTCATGATTGTAATTAAAATTTTAATGTTAATTGTATGTAAAATTGTAATTGTATATATGTAAAATTGTAAATTTGTAATTGTATGTAAAATTCTAAAATTGTAATTGTAATTGTATGTGAAATTGTAAATTTGTAATTGTAATTGTAATTGTAATTATTGTATGCAAAATATTTGTAAAATTTTAATTGTATTAATGTGAACTTATTGTAATTGTAAAATAGTAGCTGTAATTGTAATTGTAATTTTAATTGTAATTGTATGTGAAATTGTAAAATTGTAATTGTAATTGTAATTGTAATTGTCTGTAAAATTTTTGTAAAATTTCAATTTTATTAATGTGAAATGATTGTAATTGTAAAATTGTAATTGTATGTAAAATTCTAAAATTGTAATTATACTTGTACGTGAAATTGTAAAATTGTAATTGTAATTGTATGTAAAATATTTGTAAAATTTTGATTGTATTAATGTGAAATGACTATAATTGTAAAATTGTAATTGTATTCGTAACTGAATTTAAAATTCTAAAATTGTAATTGTAAATATTGTAAGTGTAATTTTAATTGTAATTGTATGTGAAATTGTAAAATTGTAATTGTATGTAAAATATTTGTAAAATTATGATTGTATTAATGTGAAAATTTTAATTGTATTAATGTGAAATTATTTTATTAAAATTTTTAAATTTTTAAATTTATAAAATTGTAAATTAATTGTCAATTTTGAACCATAACTACCGTTAGTAAAATTATACCGTAAATATTGTTAAATTACCATAATTGTAAACTTGTAAATTTGTATGAATATAAATAATTGTAAATTAATAAATCTAGAATAATATGAATTTTTGTAACATAATAAAGTTTAGAAAATAATGAAAATAAATTCACGTACTTCAGAATTATAATTATTTTATTACGATCTTACATACAAAAAAAAGAACCACCATTGTTTTCGAGATCAACATAATTGCAAATTATCAAGTGAAATAATTATAACATTAACACAATGCAAGTTACCAAATAATTCAAAATACATATTATAATGTTTTGAAAAAAAAGAGTCTTAGTTATAAAGTAATTAAGTCCTCTTCTTTATAAAAATCCATCTTAAAATGTATAAATGATGAAATAACACATGTACCATATCACTCTCGGTTCTCATGATCACCCTCATTATCTTCCAGCTCGCTTGGCATGATAACACTATTGTTCTCAAAAATATGTTTTGATCTAGGGTCATGTGTCAATACGAACCGCCAATCCCTATCCAACACATTTGGGTAAAAAAACACCTAGTTGCAGTTTTTGGGGAAAACATAGGGCTCCTTAGCTTCATCCCATATCTTTCTAGAGTTGATACATATTGGCCTACTATCACAATATTCCTTTACATTATTCCGATCAAAGGTGTCTAACCACTTGCACCTAAAAATAACACATTGGAAAAAAGATAAATCCACTTCAATGATCTCTTGTATCTTTCCGACGTAACCTAACATCCCTCGTACTAGGTTTGGATCATGGTGGCTAGATCGACTAGATTGATCGAAATCAACTTCCACTCCATAGTCTTGTGTCATATTTCCATCATCGCCATTTTCTGTGTGAAAATGGTGTCCATATTCCCACATAGATGGGAACAAATGCACCTATAAAAAAGTTGAAAATCATAGTGTCATGTGTCTTATAATAACCCAAAAATTTAAATATGAAATATAGATGTAATTACATTTCAAAGGTGCATTATTAAGTTTGAAATGTACATAAATAGATTATTACCGAGTGGGTGCACCCAATCCCTACGTTTAACGCATCCTCTTCAACACGCAGGTAACGACCGGTTGCACCGTATTTCTCTCTGACTTGGCCAACAACCCAACTATTGGTACATATTTTTGGCATATTTTCTTTTAAATGATCAGGATAAGGCACACTTCTACCATTAAACCGTCTGAATTCTTTCATGTCACTATCCCATTTCATCCTATTTTGTTCGTACAATGTGACCCACAGTTGTGTCGCTTCAGAATTGTAAATAACGAATTTATTGATTGCTTCAATTTCAGCATTCACTGATGAAATGAAATCGACATATAGTATATATGAGAACAAAATATACATTATATCAAAGTTCAACATGAATATTTAATTTGTGTAAATTTGAAAAATTATAAGTCACTCTTTATCAAGTGCCTTTTTCCATTCATTTGGAGCATCTCCCCTTCTCTTTTGTCTTCATCCTTTTCATCATCCCTAATCACCGCACCTGGTCTATTGTCGATTTTCTTGATGTACTCACTGGCATAATAGAAAGACTCATATGATATGTACCCCTCTGCCATAGACCCCTCGGGTTTTTCCTTTTGTCGAACAAAACCTTTCAATTTCTTCATGTACCTCTCTAAGAAGAACATCCAATGACAAGAAACCACACCAACTAATTCAACCTCATCTACTAGGTGGATTAGAAGATGAACCTGCAAGTCCCTGAAACTCATCAGTAGTTCCTTATCAAACATACAAACAATCTCAACTATCTCTTGAAGCCACCGTGGAATGTTAGCCACATGAATCTCCTTTGACGTGATCCAACTTACAAATGCCAATAATTTAAATATGCCATGTCCTAGGTCTTGGGGGAATTCACGTTTCGCACGCCCACGCACGAACAAAGGATGATGACACTGCAAAGTTATAAACACGTGCAATAATATACAAAATTAGTTATGTTTTATGATCCTTGCATGGGATAAAATTTATTAATATAAAAAATAATAAAATCATGCTTTTGACATTATGCGTACTCTTAGAAGATTCAAATGGTCATGCGATTTCAACCCCGAAAAATGGTCATTCATGATGAAGCAGCACAGTAGTGAAGACCCATATGAAGATGGAACCCTCACACCCATTATAACTTCCTTTTCCAAAGAAATATCATCTTTTTTTTAAATCCATGGGACATCACCTTCTTTGAAATCCCATGAATTAAAGGGACCAGTGCCTGCCTCTAATCATGTACTTTCTAATCGTCTTGGCCAATGTTTCTTTTTAGTTTTTGAAGTAATAAGATCTTTCCTAACAGCTAATGGTTCACTTTGTTTCGATGATATGTGCCTCCATAAAGAAGATGAAACATTTTTAAATATATGCATGGGATCTAATAAGTGGGTAATCTAAAGATGCTCACAATATGGGAGGTTATAAAAGATAATTTCCTTTTCATCCCAATGGAAAATTTCTCAACATAGGTTTCGAAGAATTATTGATCATCAAACATAGGCTCCCCATTGAATCGAACATTTTTATGAACTCTTTCTCCTTCTCTCTCTCATATGCTCTAAGCCATTCAGCCGGTGTCGTTATTGGAGGACTTTTGGTTCTCTCTCGTTTACCATTGAAAGAGAATGCTGCTCTTCTGTAAGGGTGTTCTTCTAGGAGGAATACCCTAGAGCAGTCATACACTGGCTTTCGTAGGTAGTTGGACCATCTAGCTTTCAGAGAAGGTCCACAACATTTACATCCAAAATACCATTTTGTTACAAGACCCGCGAGATTATTGTATACAATATATATGCATGGCATGTTAAAGAATATCATGACAATAAGAACAATTACAACGAATTAAATAACTAATATGCTAAAAAATATTGTTACTTATATAAACAAATCAATAAACATGTAATTTACCAGAGCAAACTCCTAAGCCTAGATAATCATGTGTCGTGTAAGCACATATGCCATGCAACGTAAAACTCCTCTCTGCTGCAATGGGTCTTGATACATCATATACATTTATCCCATCCCATAATTCCTTCAATTCATCTACCAATGGTTGTAAGTATACAACCATATTCTTCAATTGTCTTCTATTAGGGACTCTGAGAGCCAACATAAGATGTTCATTCTTCACGGACAACCATGGGGGGATATTTTTATTGATCACTACTATAGACCAAACAGAATAGTTCATGTTCTAGAGGGAATATGGGTTGACGCCATCCATGGCTATGCTGATTCGTAGACTTCATACTTCATCCTTGAATTTTTTGTGCCATGCATGCTCTATATACTTCATGGCTATTGAATCTGTTTGGATTCGCATAACTCCTAACTCACCTCTGTGTGAGGCATTCCATCCCTACAACATAGCTAATTTTTTGCAAGGAAAGAGCCTTTGAATCCTTGAGATTATAGGCATGTTCCTCAATATCTTAAAAATAGGACCACGTGGTTTACCCTTCTTTTTTTATTTATCATACCTGTCATGCCCACATTTAAGACATATATCTTTGTCTGCATATTCTGCTCTATATAGAATACAATCATTTGAACGTGCATGATATGATATCTACTCAACACCCAACATTTTCAACAATTTCTTTGCCTCTTCACAGCTATCGGGAAATACATTATCACTCGGAAGAACTTATCTTTGAATAACCTGTAGCTGGTGATCATGGAAAATATTAAATGAACATTAATGCCGATATAATTATTAACGTTCATAAAATTGACCATTTGTAATGTTCATTGTGTAATTATATTTCTCAAAATATAAGGGAGGAATTTATGGTAACCTACCTCAAAATTTCCGAGAAACATGCATTATACAAGTCAAACTTTGATTTCAAGTTGTACAGTAACATTGTTATCCCCAACTGGGTGGACTTTAACTGACTTCCAGGTCCAAAGAGAGGGGTAATGGAAGAATATTTAAGGCTTTTGAAAAAGGTGTCAGCGATATGAGCATTATCCCCTAGCTGATCATCGTTCTGGAATGCATCTAACAACATTGTCTCCATGGCAGTCATATCCATTAAGTAATCATCCATACCAACCTCTATTTGATTTCCTCCATTGCCAGCTTGTGAATAACTACTATTGTTGTAGTCATTACTAATCGGTGAATATAGACATAGTGGGAATTGAATAGGTGGTTGATTCAACCATTCTTGGTATCGTTCCTCTCCGATTTTTTCGCTTAATTTAGTTTTCTCTTGATTTGACATTGTCGTGGGGTGCAATGGACGATGGTAGGTAGATCGCTCATTATCACTAGAATCCTAATAATTTCAAAAAATATATTTGAACATGATTAGTACAAAATCTATGATATCAATTAGTAAGCACGTTGACAATGCATGATTAATTGGCTTGACGTTGAAATAATTACATTAATATACCAAAAAATTATTATTACCATCATTGTCTTAAGATTGTGGCTAGAAGATGTAATACTGTTACAATTGGCAGGGTGAAGCGGTTGTCCATTTTCATCTACCAAATGTGCATTGCGATATGCTACTCCTGATAAGAGCTTCCGACATTTTGGAGCTGTTTGAATATTTTGTGCATCTGAACTCGATTCTGAATCTGCATGAACCTGAAAATTTGTATACATTATAAATTTTATTACGCTGATTAACATGGATAAAAAACATAAATTCAATTATATAATGAAAATATAAATAAAATCTGAAGTAAATATTACGTCTCGAGATGGATAGGGAGAACTCCACAATGGACTTTGAGAAATATTATGGAACGATTTGGATTTTGAAGAATTGTCTATTCGATATAATTATGATATTTTCTCCGTGCATTTGAGAAAAATCAACAATAAATTTTCGTGTACACACCTAAAAGAAATTTCGATGCCTTAAAAATGGACTTATTTTTATCAGTGCTAATGTACAAATAATTGCACCAGTGTGTTTTAGTTACTATGCACATGTGTGGTGTTATTAATTAACGCACCAGGGCCAAATAGTCACAAATAAAAAAAGTGCAACTATATTTTTTTAAATTGAAAAAAAATCGGTAAATTGAAAAATGGGCGGAAAAATACTTTCAAAAATCTAATTTCATAAAACAATTCTATAAATAGTAAACATTTTTCAATATTTAATTATTTGTGCAAAAAATTTCAGGGATAGATTTGCACGAGACATACCTAGAGCAAGAGAGAAAGAGAGAATTGTGGAGAAACGAAATACTTTCGAACAGAACTATTCAGACAATTAGAATTCCAAACCTTTGGTGATTCAAACCATGTAGCATAGAATTTCAAACCATCTGGTGATTAAATTTTATTGTTTTTTTTACATTTTCTGTAGTATTTTTTACACAGTCAATAAAAAATTTAAATTTACTGTTCATTTTCAGAAAAATAAAATAAAATAAAAATAAGAACGAAATAAAAATAAAAATAAAAATCCATGCTTATGCTAAACCCTTGATTCCTTTTGTTCCAGCCCTTGCTTCTTCCTGTTTCTGTGATTTCAGAATTAGGGATTTTCATTTTAGGGTTTGTATTGCTATATATATAAGCCTATGACATCTAACCCACGGGAGGACTTGCATAGTCGAATCCCAATCCATGTCGGCCCTTGCGTGAATTTTTAAAAAATAGAATTTTTTTAATTCGTGCAACCTTTTAAACTAGTGCACTAGTGTGTTGTTTTATCATAGGGCATCGCGCACGTACTGTTTGATAAAAAAAAATTAAAAAAGAAATTATTTTTTTAATTCGTGCGCCATAAGTAAAATAGGGCACCGATGTACTATTTCATTATAGAGCACCGTGCACATACTATTTGACAAAAACAATTTTTTTATTTTATGTCTGTGTTAATCGGTGCACTGTTTAAGATATAACGCATCAGGTCTCCTTGTTTACAAAGAGACCGTATGGTGGTCCCCTATTTTCGCGATGCGTTTTTAAGAATATGCTGCACCTCCCCCTTCACGACATCATATGCTACAAAAACTAACACTAGAGGATTTTTATTAATTTGTTTGTGTTAATCGGTGCGCTAATTAACATATAACGCACCGGTGCTCCTTATTGGCATAGATCATCATACGGTGTTTCTACTATTTTGGCGGTGCGTTTATAAGAACACGGTACACTGACGTCAGTGCATACATCATTAAAGGTGCATCGGTTTCTTGTTTTCTTTTTTAACTGAAAATTTTATGATTTATTTATAAATTATATTAATGAATGGTATGGTACATGTTTCATATTGATAAAGAAATGACTGACAAGAGATCAAGTAACAAAAATACTGATAGCACATCAAGAAAAGAAAAAAATGCAAGTTCTTTGTAAATTCTTTACAAAAGTTATATTTTTGAACTATATGTAAGTTTAACTAATATGTATTGTTTATTGTGTATCATGCAAAGCCACAAAATGACGAAGCTTGATAAAATTATTTCTGATGTAGGACCAGAAGAGCGTAAAATCTTGATGGAAAAATTGCAAAAGGATGAATCAGGTGAATGAAAAAAAACTATCGATCCAATATAAATTTCTTTTTTTTAATTTTTATTAATAATATACTTAAAATTATTAGATAACATATTTCAAACAATCTATTAATTCACATATGTTTAATGTTCTACAGGTACCAACAACTCAGAAAAATAATTTTGTTCTAAGAAAATAAAAAAAGAGAACATGCAAATGAAAATGAATTGCTCCTTAGCTCATCTAGAGTGGTGTTGGAAGTTAACGAAAGGGGGAAAAATTTTACAAAACTTTGAGGGATCTAGTGGAATGAATGTATAGACGTTTTTTCCAATTACAATACAAAAATCAATCCAATGATTCCAAGAACCAATTTTTATCTAAACTACAGGAAGAGTTTCCAAAGAATTTGTCAATGGAACATGTCAAACTTTGGATAGAAAAAACGTACAAAAAAAAAAGAAGGAATGAAAAAGTTATATTCCTTTAAATGTTTTTCTAGAATTATATGTATATATTACTAGAAAGCAATCATTTATAAATACCACTTTTGTTATATTTACTTTTCATATATCAATATAAAAATTAAATAGTTTAATGTCATGTTACATTTCCAGGAAGATTATGAAAATCTCAAAGGATGAACGAGCTGATAGCAAAAATATGTCAGTAGGAATGTCCAAAAAGGTGTACAAGGAGATGGTCAAAGAAATAGACATAGTTGCATCGCACGAGGAGCCATCTCAACAACAACATGATTCAAATGTAATATGTAATCATTTAATTTTTCGATTAGGTACAATAAATAAAAAATTTATCATTAAATATTAATTTTCAAGTATTTTCTTGCAGAAAAGAAAAGAAAATAAAACCCATTCAACACATAAAATAGGACGACAAGGAAGAAAAGGGTTGATATCTAAGTTTGTGAGTAATTGTTACTTCCTTATAACAACTTAACTATATTTCATTTTTGTATATTTTAAATTGTTTTACAACAATCATCATTGAATGTCTTCAAAAAGGTGCTAACATACAAAGAAGAACCATTAGACGAATTGATTGACATTGGGTTAAATATGAGTTGTCAGTATATGTTCGCATATCAGAAATTAATTGTGGAATTTGTAAGCATCTATCAATCTTGTTTTACTTAGCTCTGACTATAATTAATAGAACAAAAAAATCTTTTATATTCAATATATGATTTTTTATGGGGTATAAAATTTGTAGGAAACAAAGCATGGAACTGCGCCAACAAATGAAATCTTGAAAGATGGCATGAAATTTGGTTTTTGAAAGAATGCGTATAGTTCATGAGTCAATTGTTGCTATGGTACGTCATTTCTTTTTGATTTACATTGATGTTTTTTATTTTATATTGCAATTTTCATTATTCTCACCAATGTATATACACTCATTACAATTTATTTTTATGTTTGTAGATGGAAGGTGAAGAAGAAGAAAATAATTAACATCATGAACAAAACATTCCTCAAAATAACCCAAGTCATGGAAGCAGCTTGAGCAGTGATAACAATTCAAGCAAAGAATGATGATCATTATGTTTGGATATCAAAGCAAGGCATTGTATTTTTTGAAATATTTGTCTGTGAAATCAAACATTTTGTTTGATGTAATGGACATAGTGTCCCAATTGAAAGACAAAAGGATACCAATAACTGTCCCATTTTGTATGACAAGAGTATCTTATTCATATATATATATATATATATATATATATATATATATATATATATATATATATATATATATATATATATATATATATATATATGTAATTATAACTATTGGGTCCTCCATTGTCACTATGAAATGTAACACCAGCGATTAAATTTATGGATGATTAAATATAAAATGAAGAGATGTAAAATCTAATGATATGATATAACAAATTAATCAAAACATCACATTCAAATGCACTAATAAAAATTTAATTGACATGAATATTGTTATAAGATATGTGTCATCTTTTGATGAATAATGAATTAAAAAAATTCACAATAATTATGATATGATATAACAAATTAATCTAAACATCACATTTAAATGCGCTAATAAAAATTTAATTGATAATAATATTGTTATAAGATATGTGTCAACTTTTGATGAATAATGAATTTTAAAAAATCACAATAACTGCACTGTCACAGGTCGATGTTTCTAAAAAATACAAAATGAACATTGGTGCATGTCAGTTACTGTACTGATAACGTGCACCAGTGCATTTCTACGACCTATGGGCACCCCAAAAATACGAATATCAATTATAACTATCGGTGCATTTGTGCGATACTACGCACCGGTGAATTTATGTGAGACTGCTCACTGATGCGTTTCTATGACCTATGGGAACCACAAAAATACCAATACCAATTAGAATGATCGGTGTGTTTGTGTGATATTGCGCGTTGGTGAGTTTGTATAATACTACGCACCGGTGCATTAATATGACCTATGGGCAACACACAAATCTCAATACCAATTAGAATAATCGGTGAATTTGTGTGATACTGCATGTCGGTGCGTTTGTATAATACTACGCACCGGTGTGTTGATACGACCTATGGGCACAACATAAATCCCAATACCAATTAGAATGACCTGGTGCGTTGTATCACCTACAGTGCGCCCGGTGCAGTTTTAGACCTTAACAGCCTGGTGCATGCACCTTCGACTGCCCCAAGGCGACTATCTGGCTGACACGCACCGGGACGTTGCTAAATGGCCCGGGGCATCCTATAATTGTTTTCTACCCCGATGCTTGGTAGGTTTGCAGTACAGGTGCGTTCACTCTAAAACACACTGGTGTGTTGAAACCTAATTAGTGCACCAATGATAAAAACATTCGTACTAACCTTCGGTCGCCCAGTTTTTTTTAGTTGTGTTGAAATTCCGTTAGAAGCTCCGCCAAAACCTTTGTTACCGAAAACGGATGTTGTAGAATTTTTTTTTTTGACAATTTTGGCCAATTTTATAACACTAAAAACCTTCGTTATAACCTCCACTAGAGGGTCTTTTCCTTGTAGTGTCACCAAATTGCCATTAGCAAGCTTTGTTGTGTGATTGAACAAATTGTCATTAGAAATATTTGTTGTTGGATTTACCAAATTTTCAATAGTAGACTCTATTTCTAGATTTACCAAACTTCCTTTTCATTTCCAAATATTAAAAAAAACAATTTCAAAAATCTCCTGTTATTGCTTTTACTTTCATAACATCTTCAATTTTCCCATTTGTTGAGTGTTGACTGGCCGTGATTCTAAACGAAAATTGACCTATATACATAGTGGCTTCTCTTTGCGATAGCTTTTGTGCCACTTAACTTCTATAAAAAAACATATCTAAAAATTCTCCACAAAGATGATCCTTTTACAAATTCTTTCACACAGCCTTTAATTTTTTTTTAATATTACAACCCCTTTTTTTATTTGATCAATACCCCTTGATTTTTAATACACCCTCTTTTAAAAAAAAAAAAAAAAATTTCTCGAAGCCCCATTCTTTTCAATAGACCATAATAGTGGCTTTAAAAAAAAAAAGATATGAATGAAGCTCCTTTTTAAAAAAAGTACATGAGCATTCTTAAAATATTTCTCTCGATGCCTTTTAAGAAAATAATGCTCTTGAAACCTTTTTAAGTATAAGTACTTTTTTAATGAACCTTAAAAAATACTTTGAATGTACCTTTTTCAAAATGTTTACTTTTGTGGTTTTTCCTTCCAATCAGCTTCGTGGTTTCAATGGACCAGTCAGCTAAAGAGCTTCTCGTTCATTTGTGGCTATGTTAGTCCAAGAATGGTGTGAGTGGTGTGATATAACACAATTCTGACTATTCAGGTGTGTTTTAGTGTTGTCTTCATTGTTGCTCCAATGTTGTTCAGGTGCGTTTTAGTGTTGTCTTCATTGTTGCTCCAATGTGTTACTTTGAACCTTCACAATTTTTTTATAAAAAAAAATTGACTTTCTCAATCATTAAAAGAACCATTCTTCTTAATTCTTCATGCACACCCTTCAATGAAAAAAAATGGGTTTCTAACATGCTTCTTGACAGGGGTGGCCTTCTTTCATTCTCATGGTCGAGCTCTTGATCTTTGCAGTTAAATGGAATTCAAATGTTGCTCTTAAGGAGTTTTAAGAAACTTGACATTTCTTCTCTCTGCTATTCTCATGGATATCATTATAAACTCACGATACCATATGTAAAGAGAGTAGCAAACAAAACATGAAGAAGAAATTTCTCTTCTCAATATTACAAATCAGTTAAATAAGATTACATTGGAGACATCAATAATAAATTAATGCAATGAAACTAAACTAAACTCAAGATAAGTGGGATAAACTAAAACATAATGTGAAACTTGGATGGACAATATGACAGCTAGCAGGTGGTCAGAATTAGATTCTCCAAACAATATTTTTTGGGATATATTTTTTATCCCAAACTATTGTATCCACTCTCTTTATATGTTATCTGCAATCAAAGTAGGTAGACCAGTTATCCCTTGTAGTCGACCCTCATCATCTTCTCCTCTTATCTATCTTTACATCACCATTTTGTTCAATGTTCGAAACTCTAGGTCGTCTCTGAATCATTATTTATAATCTTAAGAAACGTTGCCTTACGCATGATTCTCTCTAGTGATATTTGTGAGCCGAAACGCCACACTTAGAAAACATAGGCAATTTCTTTCTACTACTGCAAGACTCAAGTTGAGGAAACCCTATACGTCGACAAAGAATAAGAATGTGTTCCCGGTGGGAAGATTGCGGGGGCATATTTTACTTTTGATTTCTCAAAGTTCAGGGAAAAATCTACGGTATCCAAAATTTCTGGTGGTGATGCAGACCCAACCCTAGCTTTAGATTAGGGGATTGATATGTTTTATCTCTTGGAAGTTTCATACGAAGAGGTCAACATTCCACTCAGTCCTATTCTAAATTGGAAGAAGGAAATATGTCAATATCCCAAGGAAATAAGCTGGGGTTTGTTGAAGAGACTGGATCTTAAATGCCTTGGTGAAAACTAGTATTTCGAGGAGAATTTTGAAAACTATCAACAATTTACAGTGTATGCAATTATATACTGACTGTGATAATTATATATACTAGCACAATCACATTTACCAATGTGATTGATATACGTCGATAGGCTTATATGAAATATATTTACAACCACATTCACCAATGTGTTTGATATACGTTGATAGGCCTATATCCACTACCCAACACATATATTTCACCAATGTAAATATTATATATTTATGATTAAAATCACCAAAATATTTTATATATTTACTTATAATATATTAATAATATTAACTATATACATGCTATATAATAACTTCACACACACACATATTATATTATTCAATAGTAAAATATATAATAAAAATATATTATTAAATTATTTCAATACATTAATAGTTTTAACTCAAACTATAATATAATTCTATTATAATATAATAATAATATTTTATTAATATTATAATAATTTTATATCTCTTACCAATATCTCAAGGAATTATTAATATTTTACAACAAAAGAAGTGATAAACCCAAGGGTTTAATATTATAAACCGAAGTAATTGGTGAAGCAAAGGATAAATATTAATATTACATAAGGGATCAATATTATAAACACAAGAGATTAATAAACCATAAGAATCAGTATTTTAAACATAAGATATTAATAAACCAACGATATTATTAACATTATAAACCAAAAGTAATAATAAACCCAAGGGTTTAATATTATAAACCAAAGGAATTAGCGAACCCAAGGGATAAATATCATAAACCTAACGGATGAATATTAAAAACAATAGAGATTAATAAACCTTAAGAATTAATATTTTAAACTCAAGATATTAATAGACCAACGGGATTATTAACATTATAAACCAAAAGAAATAATAAACCCAAGGGTTTAATATTATAAACCAAAGGAATCAGCGAACCCAAGGGATAAATTGTATAAACCTAAGGAATCAATAAGGACAAGAGATCAATATTAAAAAAAATAGAGATTAATAAACCCTAAGAGTTAATATTTTAAACTGAAAAATATAAGAAATTGAAAAAGCCTATGAAATAATATTTTAAACTCAATAAATTAATAAACCCAAGGGATTATTCATATTATAAACCAAAAGAACTAATAAACCCAAGGGTTTAATATTATAAACCAAAGGAATTGATGAACCCAAGGGAATTGATTTAAACATTGAGACAATTGTTGTCACAATGCAACATTGGACCAACTATGACCATGGTTGACCATGGGTGATTTTCATATTGAGACAATATTTGTGAGAATGTGACATTTGATCATGGATGACATTGATAGACTATTCATATTATAAACCAAAAGAACTATTAAGCCAGAAGGGTTTAATATTATAAACCAAAGGAATTGATTTAAACATTGAGACAATTTTTGTCACAATGCGACATTGGACCAGCTACGACCATGGTTGGCCATGGGTGATTTTCATATTGAGACAATGTTTGTTAGAATGTGGCATTTGATCATGGATGACATTGATGGATTGTTCATATTGTAAACCAAAAAAATTAATAAACCCAAGGGTTTAATATTATAAACCAAAGGAATTGGTGAACCCAAGGGAATTGATTTAAACATTGAGACAATTGTTGTCACAATGCGACGTTGAATGCAATATTACGGTTGGCCATAGGTGGTTTACTATAATAGATATCACCCAAAATGTGACATTTGATCATGGATGACATTGATCGATTATTCATATTATAAACCAAAAGAACTAATAAACCCAAGGGTTTAATATTATAAACCAAAGGAATTGGTGAACCCAAGGGAAAACCATTACCCAACAAATTAGTATTAGAAATAAAAATTATTAATAAAATTAAGTGATTAATAAAGTCGAAGGATCAATAAAATTAATTAAAAATAAATAAAAAATGAAAGAAATTAATAAATAGTAATAACTAACCCAACGTATTATCCATATTATAAACCAAAAGAAGTAATAACCCAAGGGTTCAATATTAGAAAACAAAGGAATTGGTGAACCCAAGGGATAAATATTAAAAACCTAAGGGATCAATAAGGCTAAGGGCAATGTTAAAAAAAATAGAGATTAATAAAACCTAATAATTAATATTTTAAAATAAAAAACCTAAGAAATTAAAAAAACCTATGAAAAAATATTTTAAAATCAATAGATTAATAAACCCAAGGGATTATTCATATTATAAACCAAAAGAACTAATAAACCCAAGGGTTTAATATTATAAACCAAAGAAATTGGTGAACCCAAGGGAATTGATTTAAACATTGAGACAATTGTTGTCACAATGCGACGTTGGACCAACTTCTTATTGCCATGGTTGGCCATAGATCAATTTTCATATTGAGACTATATTTGTCAAAATGTGACATTTGATCATGGATAAGAATTGATCGATTATTCATATTATAAACCAAAGAACTAATAAACCCAAAGGGGTTTAATAATATAAACAAAGGAATTGGTGAACCCAAGGGAATTTATTTAAACATTGAGACGCATTGCTGTCACAATGCGACGTTGGACCAACTATGACCATGGTTGGCCATGGGTGATTTTCATATTGAGACAATATTTGTCAGAATGTGACATTTGATCATGGATGACATTGATCAATTATTCATATTATAAACCAAAAGAACTATTAAACCCAAGGTTTAATATTATAAACCAAAGGAATTGGTGAACCCAAGGGAATTGATTTAAACATTGAGACAATTATTGTCACAATGCGACATTGGACCAACTATGACCATGGTTGGCCATGTGTGATTTTCATATTGAGACAATATTTGTCAGAATGTGACATTTGATCATGGATGACATTGATCGATTATTCATATTATAAACCGAAGGGTTTAATATTATAAACCAAAGGAATTGGTGAACTCGAGGGAATTGATTTAAACATTAAGACAACTGTTGTCACAATGCGACGTTGGACCAACTATGACCATGGTTGGCCATGGGTGATTTTCATATTGAAACAATATTTGTCAGAATGTGACATTTGATCATGGATGACATTTATCGATTATTCATATTATAAACCAAAGGAACTAATAAACCCAAGGGTTTAATATTATAAACCAAAGGAATTGGTGAACCCAAGGGAAAACCATTACCCAACAAATTATAAACCAAAAGAAGTAATAATCCAAGGGTTCAATATTAGAAAACAAAGAAATTGGTGAACCCAAGGGAAAAATATTAATAACCTAAGGGACCAATAAGGCGAAGGTAACAATATTAAACCAACAAAATAACATTGAAATTAACACACTTTAAACACAAAACCTAAGAATTTAATAAACGATAATATCTAATATTTTAAATTGAAGAGATTAATAAAGCCAAGAGATTATTAATAATATAAACCAAAAGAAATAATAAACCCAAGGGTTTAATATTATAAACCAAAGGAATTGGTGAACCCAAGGGAAAATTATTAAAAACATAAGTTATCAATAAGGCCAAGGGATCAATATTAAAAATAGAACAGGGTAACAAACCCTAAGAATAAATATTTTAAATTCAAAATCCTAAGAAACTAAAAAACAATAAGAACCAATATTTTAAAAGCAACTAATTAATAAACAGAAGGGATTATTAATATTATAAACCAAAAGAACTATTAAACCCAAGGGTTTAATATTATAAACCAAAGGAATTGGGGAACACAAGCGAAAAATATTAAAAACATAAGAGATCAAGAAAGCCAAGGGATACCTATAAAAAATAAAAAAAAATTAGTAAAGTCACATGATTATTAATATTATAAACCGAGGGGAATAAACATGGTTTACCATGCTTGATTTAAACATTGAGACAATTGTTGTCACAATGTGACGTTGGACCAACTATGACCATGGTTGGCCATGGGTGATTTTCATATTGAGACAATATTTGTGAGAATGTGACATTTGATCAGCGATGACATTGATTGATTATTCATATTATAAACCAAAAGAACTATTAAACCCAAGGGTTTAATATTATAAACCAAAGGAATTGGTGAACGAAGGGAAAACCATTACCCAACAAATTATTATTAGAAATAAAAATTATTAACAAACTTAAGTGATTAACAAAGTTGAAGGATCAATAAAATTAATAAAAAAAAATATAAAAACGAAAGAAATTAATAAACAGTAATAATTAACACTAAGTATTATTCATATTATAAACCAAAAGAAGTAATAACCCAAGGGCTTAATATTAGAAAACAAAGGAACTAGTGAACCCAATGGAAAAATATTAATAACCCAAGGGACCAATAAGGCGAAGGAAACAAAATTTTAAACTCAATGTTTAAAATGAAATATTAATAATGTTAGTAATTCAATATTTGTATTTAAATTAATGTCAATGTATATATTAATTTTAGTCTAATATTAGTATCAAATATAAATATCTTGTCATTGAACCAAACCACAACATATTTAGCAAATCACATTGATAAATATTTTTAGTTTCATGTAATACGGATATGGACTTCAATCATGATTTTTAATGATTGGCTAATATAACTAGCTATACATGTCTGAATGGTTTATTGTAAACAAAAGAACAATAGCGACAAAAAAAAGAGGTAAATTGAACAACACGAAAAACGATGTAAGAAATTTCTCATATATTACTATATTGCATCTCATGAATGTATTCATTTAATTAATATGTGAAAATAATTATTATACTAAATGAAAAAAAAAACGACAATAAAAACAATTATAAAACATTCTAATATTAAACCAAAAAAAATAACATTGAAATTAACATACTTTAAACACAAAAACTAAGAATTTAATAAACGATAGTATTTAATATTTTAAACTGAAGAGATTAATAAAGTTGAGGGACTATTAATAATATAAACAAAAATATATAATAAACCCAAGGGTTTAATATTATAAACCAAAGGAATTGGTGAACCCAAGGGGAAATTATTAAAAACATAAGTTATATTAATAGTCCCTTATGTTTATATTAAGTTGAGTGAGTGTTTTTCATAATGTGAAATTGGACAATGCATCAGTATGAAACTCTAGGACTAATATTAAAACCCCAATATCTAGATTTAATAATGTGAAGGGAATAATATTATGAACCGAAAGAATTTGAAAAATTAAGGAATCAATGTTATAAACCTAATTGATCAACAAATACAGTTAAATATTAATAATATAATCATAAAACATCAATAAAGCAAAGGGACCATTAATATTATAAAAAAATAACATCAATAAACAGAAGGGATTATTAATATTATAAACCCAACAAATTAGTATTAGAAACCAAAAATTTCTGGTGGTGATGCAGACCCAACCCTAGCTTTAGATTAAGGGATTGATATGTTTTATCTCCTGGAAGTTTCATACGAAGAGGTCAACATTCCACTCAGTCCTGTTCTAAATTGGAAGAAGGAAATATTTCAATATCCCAAGGAAACATCTGGGGGTTTGTTGAAGAGACTGGATCTTAAATGCCTTGGTGAAAACTAGTATTTCGAGGAGAATTTTGAAAACTATCAATAATTTACAGTGTATGAAATTATATATTGACTGTGATAATTATATATATTATAATGTATTGTACGTCATTGTGTATGGTTGACAGAAAAAGAATAATGCAAGAAAAATTAATAATATGAGTTTGAATGCTCATATAAGGAAACTGTAATAGCATAACCAAATAAGATAACTCATTAGCATATGTAACTGAACATTGTGTAGTGACAAATTAATATTCTAATGAAGGACGAAAGTTGTTTAAATAATAAAATTGGTTTGGCAAGATGAGGGAGAAAACCAAAATACAAAGTGGGTTAGTCATGGGGGGGAAGTCGAGGCACAACTACCCATAGACAATCCCACTCGTTTCATTTCTGAAAGTGTTCGAGTCGGCATAGAAAAACCCTTAGTTATAAAGGTAAATATGAGGTAAAATATAAGAGAGGAACCACATCACTTACAAAATTAGCATTCGGGAAAAATAAATTGTTCAACTCCACAGAATTAATAAGAAACCTTTCATACATGCGTAAATTCATAAACCCAGAACAAACATTGAACACATATTAACGCATTGTATATACATAAAAAACAACATTATGAGAAAGATGAACTTGAATTATAATATTTGCACATAATCCCTTAACAATGGCTAAGTCAAGCAAAGATGGATGCTTTCCTTCAAATTTACAAATTTTATTTCCATAACCGAACAACCAACCCAAAGGCCATAATTGAAAAAAAAAAAAAAAAGATACAAAACTAATATGCTCGACTAAGCATTTGGTTCAAATACTCAACAATAAGGAATACAATTCCTGGAGGGTATAAACCCTTGTTCTAGAGAAAGAAAAATTAGATAATAATAAAACTTATTTCGGGTCAGCTTCTTAGAATCTGACTCAAGAGAATCTATTTCAAACCTAAAATGAGAAACCTTCTTTGAGCTAGAAAATAGTGAATACAATTTCTGAAGAAAACCCTTTCAACAGCTAAAGGTGATATTGGAAGCCACACCTAGAAGCCTAAGCAAATACAATTGGAACCCTTTGGCATGCTATCCTTTCCGGTGAACGAATGGCGTATTGGCTCACCTTGAAGAAAACAAAGATTGGAGTTAGGAAGCTTCGAAACAATCATTTCACAAGAGAAAATCTAAGTCTAAAACTATGCAGGGTAAAAGACCATAAAAAAATCTACCCAGAAAAAGGGAAGCAATAAATTAAACCCTCTGGGAAGAAATAAATTAAACTCTCTTTCGGTCACCTATAAAAGGATTGATAAATTTTAACTACCTCATCTTACAACTTACCCAGAGAAGCAAACAGTGGACTCAGATGCTCCTGAGTGTGCAAAGATTCAACAAGCGATGGAGTTGAGTGCCACCTTTCACCCTGCACAAATGAACCAACACAATACACATCAATTTGAACAACCATATAAATCATTAAATGAATTCAACAATGAAACCAAGAAAAACTTGAAGTTGAGATTTGGAATTATACCAAAGAAAATAAAGCTTGGAAATGTGCACTAGTACATCACTCGAAAGGTAGGGAGGTAGAGGGGTGGTAGGTGTAGCCACATAACAATGATTCAAGAAGAAAATCATTAACCACAACAAATTTGTAGAGGAGGGTTAAGAAAACATGAGATGAGCGGAATGAGGACCTGAGGAGGATGGGAGGGGAGGGTAATTACCCTCTAACCTCTAGCCATTCTCCCTAACCATTGATTGAACTCTGAACCTCCGCCACCATATATCTCATAGTAATCTCGAGGAAGGATGATGCCATTGATCTGCTTCTAATCCCAAGGAAGGATGACGTCATTGATCTACTTCTAATCCCGAGGAGAGTTCACCACTTCGCAGATGGTGGGTGAGTTTTGGAACCTTTGTTGAGCCTCGGCTATGAAGAACCTGAGGTTGGAGTAAACATACACTAACTTTCAAAACAAGAGAACCCAAGGTCTGAGAAAAACTTTCAATAGGAAATATAAATTTGAAAAAAACCTGTCATAAATCAAATGCGAATATATATATGTGTATATATTAAACTTTCAATAGGAAATATAAATTTGAAACAAACCTGTCATAAATCAAATGCGCTATGGTAATGTTGGATTAATGCGTTGATAATTGAAAACCTTGGAGTAATATTGTTATAGTAAAGTTTTTTTTTTAATGTTTGGGATGTGGAAATGTTATAGGTGGTAGCAGAGACAAGTTTCTAACCTTTTGGCCTGACTGGGTGGAATGACGAGTGACAATTAGTGTTGTGCATGCATAATGGAAGAGAACCATGAGGAGAAGAGGGGTCCAATATTCACATCACTCTCGCTAAATCTGGTTTGACAACCTTGGACAGAACTAATATAAAATTATGGATTCAACTAGAGAATGAATCTTGCAATAAAAAAACAACATTAATGGAAACAACACAACAACTTAGAGTTGAAATGACAACTCCTCGGACTGAAAATGAATGTTTGGTGTGAGGGCAGGAACGAATCATGAAATTTTTTACAAATAGTCAGAATCATGAAAATTATAAGACCAACTCTAACAACAGCAACCGGGTTCAGTCTCACGGGACAAAGGAAAAAAATATACCCGAAGGTAGTCAAATCCAAGAATCAAAAGGGAATCAAAACACATAGGGAAGGGAGGCTGGAGATACCGTTGAAAGTGATGAGCATAGGAAAATGAAGAAATAGAAAGTTGAACTGCATGGTGAGTTCAAGATGATAAAACCCCCAAGTTATGATGGAAAAGTTGAGGAGGTAGCGAAATACTGGTTGGCAAATATGACAAAATACTTTCAAACCTATTAGTATGATGAAAATATGAAGACTCGATTAGCCATCTATCAACTGCAGGGAAAGGAAACCCTGTGATGGGAAGAAGTAAAAGTGGTGCATGAAATAGATGAGAAAGTCGTCACTTCAGAAACATTCTAGAAACACTTTAAGAAAAAATATTTTACCGAGTGGTTTTACGATGATAAACTAAATATTTTCATGATCTTCAGCTATGCTAGTTGACTATGGATGAGTATGTGGAAAAATATACCTCGTTATTATGGTATGTACTGTATATACTAGGGGAAAAAGCTAAAGTCCAGAGGTTCATCAATAGTCTACCAATGCATATAAAGGAACGGTTAGAGTTTGAAAACCCTAAAACTATGGATGATGTTGTAAGAAAAGAATAACTTGGCATTAATTAGGAAGCCAAAAAAGAAGTTATTTTCAATACCATGCTAGAAGAAAAATAGGAAGCACAACTGTGATAAAAACTATAAGTACAAATGGATGAATAGTGGAAGCCAGAATGGAAGAACCTCTTTCTAGTGGTATTCTTGGTGATATGCTCAACTCAAATAAAGGTGTCGATGTGAACATGCCTTTTCTCGCTAGATATTACCAACGCTTTAAGCCAATTCACTCTTGGAAACATTGAATTCAAGCGCTATTTGTGGTGCTAATGTCTATTTTGTTGTAGTGCCTTTGATCTTTTCTTTAAATATCCCAAGGAGTAAATAGGGTTATCAAAGAAATTATAAGTTGGAACGATTGGGTGAAGGACACATTAGAGACCACATTGAGTGAGAGAGAAGAGGGTTAATATGGGTGAGTACAAGGAAATTCGAGAAATTGAGAGAAGGGGTAGTATTTTTTAAAGAAAGAGGGGTCATATATTAGCCATACTAAGCGAAGAGAGAGGCATCGAACCTTAGGTTATGTTTGTGACAGAGAGAGGTTGAGTATTAGGGTCAAGTTTTCTGCTAGAGGAGAGGGTGAACCCTGGACCGAGATATACTAAAGAAAACAGGTTGTATTTCATTGAAGAGAGATCACACAATTATAAAGGACAAAGGGTCGATTTATGTGGTTTTTCTTAGTTGTAAATTCTCTAGAGTTGTTGTTGTAATCGATTCCCTGAGTATTTTCTCAAAATCCTAATAAAATCCATTTTTTCGAGTTCCCCCCCACACTAAGAAATCTTAACTGTAGATTTATAGAGGGTCGATTTATGTGGTTTTTCTTAGTTTTACATTCTCTAGAGTTGTTGTTGTAATCGGTTCCCTGAGTATTTTCTCAAAATCCTAATAAAATCCATTTTTTCGAGTTTCCCCCCACACTAAGAAATCTTAACTGTAGATTTATTAAGCACCAAGAAGAAACAAATATCTTGAGGTATAATCATTTACTCAAATTTCACACTCGTAGTGATGTTTACATTTTGAGAGATGTAACTGGACTCTTAACATTTGGTAAGTCTGGAGTTATATGAATATATGCAAGTATATTTATATAGCTCACCCCAAACATAAAACTCCAAACATGTACCAACCCCTTTGATGATATAGGATAACCAATCTCACCCATGAGATGTAGACTAGTTAGTTTTAGTGGGATTTAGTGCTCACCAAGTCTCAGGTTCAAACTTCATGGGGAGAGGTTGAATATGGAAACCAATTTAGGAGATTTAAACTATCTCAAGGAATTTCCAAGCTCGACCAAGTTTCACATAATCCTAGTGATAGCATCCCATTATGGATAAATTGCTATAAATTGTTCTTCCATCCAATAGACAAAGACCCTAACCTAGACTCAACTTCGCTGCAATAATAATAATAATAATATAGATAACCAATCTCACCCATTTAATAATTTTAAATTTCATATATACATGAAATCTCTATGCCCAATGTACTTTGAAGTTCATTATTTATACCCATATGAACAACTAAACCCTCAAAAACATATTATAAAAATTATAATTACAATTCTAATAAATAACAATTAACATAATGAATTCCAACTATCATATTGTACAATGATAACTATTGTTTATAATAATAAAAAATAATAAGTGTAATATGCAATGTTGCTGCTTAATATCAACTTCTTAGGAAAAAGTAATTAAAATCAAAAGTTACTACTATGTAAAAAATGAATATTACTACTATGTAAAAAATTGTCTATATATAGTGATTTTTTAACATATTTTTTTAGGTAGATTACTATGTTGAGTAACAAAGTTACTTTTATACCTGCTATATTAAATGGAATGAGAAGCAATTCAACTTTTACATTGATCCTACACACAAAACTATTATTATCTAGGTAGATGAATTTATTTTGTAAATAAAATGTTAAAATCTATAGGTTATCAATAAATTAAATTGAAGCCCGCTAGGGTGCCACTTGTTGGCAGTGAATGTATTGCTAAGGCATTCATGTAGCTGTGTAGGTCACAAGTTCAAACCTCGTCTTACACATGCACTCAGCTTGGAGGCGGTGCAGTTGCACGTGTACTGGCAGCCTCTTGGGATCGAGCCTGTGTCAAGTGAGTACGAGAGTCGACGCATTATTATTTTTTGTTTGCTTGCTAATGTGGGTCCTTACATGACTTCACGCCAAACCTAAGGTCTGAGAAACCGCGACCGAGGGGTATCTAAGCTGTCAAAATCACCTGGGGATCGACCGACGGGTATCTAAGTTGTCAAAATCACCTGGGGATCGCACCTGGACTCTGCCACACCAACCCTTATCATGGATAGATTTTTTTTGATCCCACGAGTCATAATAATAATAAATTTGAAATAATAAAACATTTTTAAATTAATTTTATAGCTATAAATATTATTATAAAACTTATTTAAAATATATTATAGTTAACATTTTTTAAAGATTTCAAATATATTTTTTACACATTATCCAAAAAAAAACGTAAAGTTAAACTTGACTATTCAAATTTATGAATTATTTTATTATAAAAATAAACATATTATTATGAAACTTATCTAATGTATAATTTAATTAATTTTTAATATATATATATATTTAATTTAATTTAATAGTGAATTTCTCAAGTTTCATTATAAAATAAAATAAAAAAATTATTATTTTATAATTCTACTAAAAATTTATTAATAAAAATCAATTTAGAAATATAAATTGATTTAAAAGTACATTTTGATTTTTGTTAAATTAAAAAAATAATAAAATATTTGAAATTTAATTATATATCCAGATTAATTTATAATTTTAATTAAATTTATCAGTATGAATTATTTTAAAATTAAATCATAATTGTAATTATTTATGATTTTTTCTTAAGAAGATTGGGATATCAAATAAATTAACCTATTTTACTCTTAAGTGGGTTTAATGTTTTATATATATATATATATATGTATATGAGAAACCAAGTCATTTTTAAATTAATGTGTGGGTTTAAAGTTATTGAAATTTTTTATTTTTTATATATATATATATATATATATATATATATATATATTTTAAATTTAATGGATGCGATAAACCAAAATTATTTTTATTCTGTAAAGAGTTTTTACTTGAAAACAACTTTTCTAAATAACAGGTTGTATGCACCATTGATTTTAGCGTTAGACGATTGAAACATTCTCTACCCTCAGATTAAAAACTGTTATTATTAATTAGTTACATAAGAAAACAATTTATACCGCAACCAGTTTGAGCTTGAAAACTGGTTTAATTCTTAAAGAACATGGGACACAGTGGGCTGAATTCAAGGAATATCTGTGGGCATGGCCATGGGCGCCACAATTGCTGGAGCGAGGGGGCTATTGAAATATAATTTCAACGGCAGAACAACAGGAAAGCGGCAGCAAGACAGTCCGAGGGGGTCAGGCAATGCAGCCGGCTGGAGCAGCATACCCCATCGGAACTGGGCCCACACCTTGGGTTCACATAACAGTTCGCGGTGGTCGCGAAAGGTTTATGGGAAGAGGAGTTTACCCCCTCGGAATGCTGACGTATGCTGGGGGCCCACATATATAATACGGCCATATGATATATGTTATATGTTATATTATGATCGCCAGTTAAATATTTTTAACACGACATTTTTTAATAGTTGGTTTTAACAAGTTTTAAATGTTGTATGTTTTATTTTAAAAATATGCACATCATATATTAAAAAGCCGTGAAGTGTAATTTTTATTACACAGGAGTGTAAATAAAAAGAAAGGAAAACACAGCAATGCGGGAAACAGAGTTTATGGAAGCACAGCAGTGCTGGAATAAATATCACGGTGCCAGAAAGTCAATTTGACATCAATGCTACTTCCAAGAGGTGCCGGCAGAATTTATGGAGCCATGAAAGAATTCAAGCGGTGAATTTTTATGGTTGAATGTCAATTAATTGCATTAAACAGGGCTGAGATATTTTTATGGGATATTTTCTGTTTTGTAATATGTAGAAACAGAGAGTTGTTTTGTTATGCAATGTTTTTCATATATGCACAGCAGCGTATTGTTAAAACAGAGAGACAGAGAATAGTCTTTACAGCAGAGTATTGTTTGTAAAAGACAGAGTTGTAATTTTTAATTACACAGAACAGCAGAAACAGAGTATTTCTCTGTGTGAGACAGAGAAGAGTGTGTTGGTCACTGTGTGTGAAGCAGTACCATATTTTGTAATCTCCCAGCAGTGGAAAGATAGAAGAATTGTTACAGCAGTTTTTTTATATATTGAATATAAATTTTTCTGAATTAAAAACTCTGTCTGTGAGTGATTTTTTTTTTAATTATTCTCTGTGTAAAAGAGGGACTGTTTATTGTTTTGGAATTCTGAAAATTCCAACATGGTATCAGAGCCAATCCAGGCTATTTGAAGGTCAAATAAGCTGAAGGAAACAAATTCTTTGTTGCAGAAGCCTCTCCAGCAGCGTGAAGGTTCAGACAAAAGGAATTTAAGGTATTTCTCTACTTTAGTTTTGTGTTACTGTTGCAGTACAGTTGGTTAGTTTTAAACACACAGTGAAGTGTTTTTATCATAGTTAGAAGTGCAGAATGGCAGGCTCTAGCACAGGTATGAGTTTGGGAAATATCCATCTCCCACAATTCAATGGGAAAAATTATGATTACTGGTCAATAACTATGAGGGCTTTATTTACCTCCCAAGAGTTATGGGAATTAGTTGAGGATGGCTTTGAAGAGCCAAAAGATGAAGCAGAGTTTTTTATGTTAAATCAAGCAGGAATAGAACAGTTGAAGAACAATAAGAAGAGAGATGCCAAGGCTCTTTTCTTCTTGTATCAAGCAGTGCATGAGAGTGTGTTTCCTAGGATAGCAGCAGCTAAGAAATCCAGTGAAGCATGGGAAACTCTCAAGACAGCCTATCAGGGTATGGAGAGAGTGAAGACAGCAAAACTTCAGTTGCTGAGGAGAGACTTTGAGACTCTTTGTATGAAAGAGTCAGATAACATTGACTCATTCTTCACTCATGTGATTGGAATGGTCACACAAATCAGATCTCATGGAGAGACTCTTGAGGACAAGAGGATTGTGGAAAAACTCTTGAGAAGTTTACCCTCAAGATTCGATGTAATTGTCACCACCATAGAAGAGACAAGGGATCTCACAAAGTTTTCAGTGGATGAATTACATGCATCACTGATTACCCATGAACAGAGATTGGGTAGGAGTGAGAACTCATCTCTAGAACATGCTTTTAAGTCCCAGATGTCTTTCGGAAGAGGAAGAGGGCAAGGCAGAAGAGGAAGAGGCAGAAGCCAGAACAGAGGTGGAAGGAACAGCCCAGCAAATGCTCAAGGAAGGGGCAGCAATCCAAATCAGCATCAAGGCCAAGGCATCAGCCAACAGAATGGTCAGCAGAATGCACAAGGACAAAGGTATGACAAATCCAATGTCCAATGTTATAATTGTAAGAAATATGGTCATTATGCTAATGAATGTAGAAAGAAGAAACAAGATATGAGAAGTGAAACTAGTGCAAATTTCACAAAAGAAAATAACAGCCAAAGTAATTTGTTTTTAGCTTGTAATATGGCTGAAGAAAAGAGTGAAGACTTATGGTTTCTAGACTCAGGTTGTAGTAACCATATGACAGGAAACTTAGCAATGTTTTCTATGTTAGATGAGAGTGTGCAGTCACAAGTCACACTAGGAACTGATAGCAAAGTTTCTGTTATGGGAAAAGGAGATGTAAATGTTTTAACAAGATTAGGTGCAAGGAAAACCATAGCATATGTATATTATGTTCCAGGAATGAAATGTAATCTCTTAAGTGTTGGACAGCTTGTCCATAAGGGATATAATTTTTTCTTTGATAATGATGTTTGTACCATCATGGATAAACCACCCAGCAATCAGTGTATTGCTGAAGTGAAGATGACAAGGAACAAGATGTTCCCTCTCAGAATGAGAGCAGATTTGAAGAATGGTGAAGAGAAAGCAGCAGTTGCACAGAAGACGTTTCAAAGCGAACCAAAGGATGATAATTGGTTATGGCACTTGAGATTTCGACATCTCAACTTTGGAGGTCTTAATTTGTTGAACAGAAAAGGAATGGTAAGTGGCTTACCATTGATAGAGAAACCGGACAGCCTTTGTGAAGGTTGTATTCTTGGGAAACAACACAGAGAAAGTTTTCCTTCCGGGAAAAACATAAGGGCAAAAGCACCCTTAGAGATCGTCCACTCAGATGTATGTGGACCGATGCAAACTCCATCACTTGCAAGCAGCCACTATGTCTTAACATTCATAGATGATTTTACAAGAAAAACTTGGGTTTACTTTTTGAAAAAGAAAAGTGAAGTGTTTGAAAAATTTCGCAATTTCAAAGCACTTGTTGAGAATCAGAGTGGGCTGCATATCAAAGTCTTAAGGACTGATAGAGGAGGTGAGTATATATCTAAAGATTTTCTACGTTTTTGTAGAGAAAATGGTATTCATAAGCAGTTTACAACTAGATATACACCGCAGCAAAATGGAGTAGCCGAAAGAAAGAACCGAACCATAATGGACATGGCGAGGAGTATGTTGAAGGCAAAGCATTTGCCGAATGATTATTGGGCTGAAGCTGTACATTGTGCAGCGTATATCTTGAACAGGTGCCCTACAAAAGCAGTCATGAACAAAGTGCCGGAAGAGGCATGGAGTGGTGCAAAGCAAAGTGTCACACACATGAAGGTTTTCGGATGTGTGGCTTATGCACACATTCCGGATCAGCTAAGGAAGAAGTTGGACAGCAAGGGGGAGAAGTGTATTTTCATTGGATACAGTGAGGAATCCAAGGCATACAGGTTATATAACCCATCCAGCAAGAAGTTTCTTGTGAGCGGGGACGTACAGTTCATTGAAGAGGAAGCTTGGGATGGAAGCATAGAGAAAACAGTGAATGTTAAACACTGTTTATCTCATGATGATAATGATGATGAGTTGGCTGAAATACATCCCCAAACAGGCATCTTTTAAGTACACACCCTTGGTGAAGATAGAGACCTTCTAGGCACACAGGAGAAATTAGTGCTGCCCAGTGTAATACACCCTCATTGAGAAGAAAGAGGTAGAAATTGGAGAAGTTTGAAAGATATTTATGAACAAGATATAGCTAATGAAGGTATCAATTCTTTGTTTGCTTTATATTGTCATGTTGATGATCCTGTTCATTTCGAAGAAGCTATCAAGGATAGGAAATGGATAGAAGCTATGGATGAGGAAATAAACGCCATAGAGAGGAACAAAACTTGGGATTTGGTTGAACTCCCAAAAGGTAAAGATGTCATAGGTGTTAAATGGGTCTACAAGACCAAGAGTAATGCTGAAGGCAAGATAGAGAGACACAAGGCAAGGCTTGTTGTCAAAGGGTATAAGCAAAAGCATGGCATTGATTATGAGGAAACTTTCGCACCAGTTGCCAGAATGGAAACCGTGAGAGCAGTGTTGTCCATAGCAGCACAAAACAAGTGGAAAGTTTACCAAATGGACGTAAAGTCAGCATTCCTAAATGGAGTGTTAATGGAAGAGGTTTACATTGAACAACCTCTTGGCTATGAGAAGAAAGGCCAAGAGCACAAAGTGTGCAAGTTGAAGAAAGCTCTTTATGGGCTGAAGCAAGCGCCAAGAGCGTGGTACAGTAGGATAGACTCCTATCTACTGGAAAATGGTTTTGAGAAGTGTGAGGGAGAACCCACCCTCTACATCAAAGAACAAGACGGTAAAATTTTGATTGTAGTCTTGTATGTTGATGATGTTATTTTTACAGGTAATGATGATTGCCTTATTGAACATTTTAAAACAGTCATGAAAGAGGAATTTGAAATGACTGACATGGGTTTGTTGAGATACTTCTTGGGAATAGAAGTAGAACAAGATGAAAATGGGATTTTTATCTCACAGGCTAAGTATGTTAATGAGGTAATTGAAAGATTTAACATGCAGGAGAGCAAAGAAGCAATCACTCCCACAGTGATGGGATTAAAACTCAGCAGAGAGGACAGCAGCAAGGATTTTGATCCTAGTTTTAAGACCTTAATTGACCTATGCTACTTGGCTTGCAAGTAAGTAGGACACTGTCCATAGAGCAAAGTTTGATTCACGTTCATGGAAAAATAAAAAGAGAACACATTGGCAAGCAACAAAAGAATTTTGAGGTATATTGAAGTACTAAAGGGTTTGTCATTTTCTCTACTGCTGAGAAAGTTAGTTAGTTGGATATAACAACAGTGGTTGAGAACGCGGAAGTGTAGATAATCGGAAGAGCACTTCCGGTTATGTTTTTCACATGGGTTCAGGAGCCATTTCATGGGCTTCTAAGAAACAACCCGTTGTAGCGTTGTCTACAACAGAAGCAGAATATGTGGCAGCTACAGCAGCAGCGTGTCAAGCAGTTTGGATGAGAAAAATGTTGAGAAGCTTATGTCAAGAACAGGTAAAAGGGACAGTGATATTTTGTGACAATAGCTCAGCTATTGCATTGTCTAAAAATTATGTTTTTCATAAAAGAACAAAGCACATTGACACCAAGTTTCATTTTATACGGGAATTGGTTAGCAATGGCGAGATTGTTTTGCAGCATTGCAGAACGGAGGATCAATTTGCAGACATCCTCACAAAGCCACTACAGCAGAAAAGCTTTGAACATTTCAGGAAATGCTTGGGTATGCAAGAAAACCCAGCAGTTGAAATTAAGGGGGAGTGTTGGAATTAATTTCCAACTGCCCGACGAGCGCAGAGAACAGGGCGGAAGTGAAGTCCGAGGGGGTCCGGCAAGATAGGCCGGCTGGAGCAGCATACCCCATCGGAACTGGGCCCACACCTTGGGTTCACATAACAGTCCGCGGGGGTCGATGAATTGAGTTGGGCAGTGGAGATTACCCCCTCGGACCTGCTAACGTAAGCAGGGGCCCACGCATGTGCATACACAAATATTGCGGGGTTTAAATATGTTTGCCCATCGCATGTTTTAAATATTTTATATGTTATTTGTTTTATTTAATATATATAACACATATATATTAAAAATCCCAGCACATTGTAAAAGCCGTGAAGCATATGTTTTAATTTTTATTACACAGCAGTGTAAATAAAAGGAAGGGAAAATACAGCGGAATGTTTTTTTTATTACACAGTGAATGTTCTATTACACAGAAATGTAAGCACAACAGTGCGGGAGGAAAATATCACAGTGCCACCAAGTCAATTCGACTTCAATGCGTTATTAAGAAGTGCCGGCAGAAGCTATTGTGCCATAAATGAATTCAAGCGGTGAATTTTTATGGTTGAATGTCAATGAATGGCATTAAACAGGGCTGAGATATTTTTATGGGATATTTCTGTTTTGTAATATGTAGAGACAGAGAGCTGTTTTGTAATGTAATGTTTTTATACAGCAGCGTATTGTTAAAACAGAGAGACAGAGAATAGTCTTTACAGCAGAGTATTGTTTGTAAAAGACAGAGTTGTAATTTTTAATTACACAGAACAGCAGAAACAGAGTATTTCTCTGTGTGAGACAGAGAAGAGTGTGTTGGTCACTGTGTGTGAAGCAGTACCATATTTTGTAATCTCCCAGCAGTGGAAAGATAGAAGAATTGTTACAGCATTTTTTTTATATATTGAATATAAATTTTTCTGAATTAAAAACTCTGTCTGTGAGTGATTTTTTTTTTAATTATTCTCTGTGTAAAAGAGGGACTGTTTATTGTTTTGGAATTCTGAAAATTCCAACAGGGGCCACTAATACCTTGATCGAAGCCTGGCGTGCTCGCTACGTGGAGCTCAAGAGGGGTAACTTAAAGCGGAGGCAACTTGAAGCAGAAGCGCAAGAATGGCTGACACAGTTAGCGGTCACGAGAATTGCAACAAGACCTCCAAGACCGATGTGCAGTGCAAGAACCCGCTCGACACGCTAAAAAAAAATACAAGCTTAATGACCCTTCTTTAGCAATGGCGGAAATAGCGAATGACCCTTCTTTAGCAAGCTGGATGAGCTTATAGGACCCTCCCGCAAGCACCAACGTCATCATCAAGCAGCGATGCCGCTGGCCATGGTCACTTCGTCCGGCTCCAAGCTCTTTAAGCGCCCACCCGACGAGGCCCCACACATGGCCATGATACCCCCAGTCGCCATTAACAGCCACCACCAGCACCTCCACATGACCGTGGCCGCTAACTTAGCCTTGTCCAAATCTGACGAGAACCCCAACACGACTGATAACTACCATAATGGCCTGGACATGGCCGGAAACGACAAGAGAAATCCATTCAAGAAGAAGAAGTTCTTGCACGACATCGGTAACAACAATAACATCGAACAATAACAATAGCAGCATCCCCTTTAAGGAGCTCCAACAGTTCATGCTAATGGAGAAGCAGCGCATGGAATTCATCAGAGATCTTGAGATCCAGAGGATGCATCTGTTCATGGAGACTCAGGTGGAGCTCAGCAAGATGAAGCATGGAATCAATATTGGTAAGCAATCAAAACAATTTTCCCTAATTTCCATTAAATTTGCCCCAATTTCCATTAATGATGATAAACCAGCCGTCATCCACCAGGGAGCTCTAACGTTGTTCCTTCATATTATGGAGCAAACAGGGTTCCAGGAAAAAAGGTAAACTGTTTATCTAAGTACACAACTGTCGAGACAAAGGGACATTAGTTTCATAAAAAGAGGTTTTATTTGATTAGAGATGAAAATTTTTACATTCACTGGGAAAAGTAACATTGTGTTGATATATTACATGATCAATCAGTTGCAGATTTATACAGACGCGACACAAAGGCAACTCAAGTTTTCAGATAGCCATCCACCGTTGTTCCAGGCTCAATTGCAGGCTGTGATCTGTTTTAATTTTCTACTCCAATAAGGGAGGCGAATTCAATCTTCCAAGGTTTTACCATTTCAGAATAGTGGTATTGGGACGCTCTCCTATTTACCATTTAGTCTAGGGTTTTCATAGCCTCTCTCCAAGACAACTCTCTGATTCTTGCCCTTTTTCCACACAGGGTTTTCTTTTGGGTTCTTGCAAAAAGAATAGTCATCCTCAAGGTTCGTTCTGGCAACGAGATGACAGAGTTAGAGTTTCCATCCACTTAAAATTCACAGTAAGAGTTTTTCACACCACTTTGTTCTGGGTTTTTCACACTACTTTGTTCTGGTTTATTCTCTGTTAGTTTTGTTTCCAGATTATGGTTGCAAATTAATTTGTTGTTCTATGGTTGCAGACGTCTCTTCGTGCACAGAAAAATCTTACTGTAATTACCCCTATTTTTACCCAGAATGACCTCACTAAATTTGAACTCAAGATCAATTGATTTTGCTAACCCTATTAGTCTAATTTTTCTACATATATTAACAATGACTTTACCTTGAGTCGATCAATCTTCTTTCTAGAGTCAATCATAGGTACGTGGTATCATTATTGGGTTACTGTAACGAGTCCAGAAAAATGATGCTAATCTATGACGACATGTTTGGAGGATCTCTCAAAGATCGCCTTTATGGTACGTATGTTTCTCAGAGAAATATAAGCCCGTTAAGCAACTTAACCAACACAAATTTGGTTCTAATTCTTTCCTTTTGCAGGTCCTAATGCACAATGTTCCGAAATAAATTGGAAAACAAGGCTGAAAATGGCTATAGAGGCAGGCTAGGGTATGTCTTTCTCAGAATAATACTGCAGATTAGTTTTTCGTGATATAAACACTAACCATGTTTTCTTGTGATCCATCTGTAATGCCATATTTAAAGGATTGGAATACTTGCACATGGGTTTCACTCCAAAGATAATCCACATGGATGTCAAGACTTTCACTCCAAAGATAATTCTCAGGGATGTCAAGACTGCCAACATTCTTTTAGACAACAATTTGAACGGAATATTGGGCGATTTCGGTCTTTCAAGGATGACAATTGATGGGGAGACTTCTCACATTACCACTGCGGTGAAAGGAACGGCGAGATACATTGATCCAATGGGAACCACATACATCCCCGTAACTGGATTAACTATTAAGAGAGGATGAATTCTCTGTATTTTTCCACAGAAGGAGATAATCTTTTTGTATTGTTTCAATAATTGTCTTAACCTTTTTTCAACAGTTATTTTCGAACTCAAATGTTGACGGACAAGAGTGATGTGTATAGTTTTGGAGTGGTTATCCTGGAGATTATAAATGATAGACAAGTTGTTGATGCAAAAGTAGGCACATAAGAACGAAACCTAGTTTGATGGGTAAGGAATCTGATAGCTTTTCATCCAAAACATGTTATATTTTATATTTTAATTGTAAATTTCTAAATATTTGAATATTGTGATGAACAAGAATGATATGATGGTTTGACTTTTCTTCTATGAAAATTTATAAAATAAAATAAAAAATAAAAAATAAAAAAAAATCATCCAATTATAATATTGTAACTTTTTAGTTTGTAACCCATCTTAAATTAACAATAATCGTGATTACTCGAATATTAGATTAACAATGATCGTGACCTATTGAAATTCTTATAGGTGAGGCCGTACCTGGAGAACCAAGAAAATCGAAACAAAATAATAGTTATCGTAGACGAAAGGCCCCGTGGAAATTAAGAGATGAAATCCTTTACTCGCGTTGCTAATGTAGCATCATTAGATATGTTCAGCGAGATCCGTATTTGAGGCCAACGGTGAGTCAGGTAGTGGCAGAGCCGAAAGAGGCTACTGCAGAAATTGCGTTAACACTGAGGAACATGATGCGCTAACAGTAGGACTAGTTTATTTCAAATACTAATTAGAAGAGTTTAAACACACAGATTTTATGGATAACAGAATTTTTGATGGAGCGATATGTTGCTTTTTATGTACTGTGCATCTTTTAAATCCAGTGAACAAAACATTTTTCCATATATTTCTGATTTACTTACACGAGCATTCCTAGTCATAGGATTTTGGTATTATACCTCAGTTCCCTAGGCAGAGGTGTTCTTTAAATTATTTATAAGGAATTTCCAATTATATATTATTTCAAGTATGTTTAGTAGTTACTTAATTTAAATGTTTGGTAAAATTATTGTTGGGTAAATGTTTATAAATATTAAAAATTTTATTTCATAATTAGATATTTTATATTT
The DNA here is from genome assembly GCA_034641835.2 of Pinus albicaulis. Classification (NCBI taxonomy): domain Eukaryota; kingdom Viridiplantae; phylum Streptophyta; class Pinopsida; order Pinales; family Pinaceae; genus Pinus; species Pinus albicaulis. Next base: position 1,196,017,995 of record CM076577.1, read on the forward strand.
TTAGTTTTTATTTCAGTCTAAAAGTTTTTATCTTGTATATAAGTTTTGTTATAATATTATTGGTCAATCTCATCATAAATTAATATCACATGCCAAAAAAAATCAATATTCATGCGTATATAATTGATGAATACTCTTGAAAATATTTTCAAAATAAACATACTTATAGAATACTTACAGATGTATTATTTTGATTTCATAAGCCATTCTGCAAATATTAATTTTTATTTAAATCTTTATTGAAATGAGATATACTTAATTTAGTATATATTTCAACTTTTCTGTATAAGAGACATAATTAAAAAATTATACCACAAGGGCAAAAGAAAATCAATATTCATGTATATATAACCTTTTTTTACTTACTTAATTAAAAGGACAAAAAAATACATAACGAATTTTGGGATAATTTTTAGTCTTTGATTTATCATTACTTTTGAAAATATTTCCAAATTAAAATACCTATAAAAATAATTATTTTGATTTCATAGACCGTTTTCTAAATATTTAACTTATATGTAAATCTTTATTGAAATTGAATTTACCCAATTTAGTATATATTTTAACTTTATTTTATTTTGATTATATATTTTAATTTATTTTCTTTTGGAGTATGAATGATATAAAAGTAAAAATAATTAAAAAGTTAAAAAAATAATTTAAAGAAATAATAATATTAAGATATTAATAAATAATTTCACATTAATAATGTTAATCAAAAGCATAAATTTATTTCAATTAGAATTATTAGTCCTCGTTGTAGGTTAGTATTAGTCAAGTTGTTTGGGAGTGTTATTGATTAAACCAAAAATTTTAAGCCTGATTTTCCATCTTATTGGTCTCTTCCTGAATGGAAAAATCATATGTTATAAAGATAGTTTCTTTCGTATTTTTCATGACTTGTGAATGCTAGCTAAACTAATGCTAGCATATAGTTCAGTTACATTTAATGTGTTCATAAAATATTTGTGCTACATTTTAAAACACTCTTTTCCTGCACTGTTCAAGGGGAATTGCTTTTGGTTTTTTTTAGAGAGAAGTTCTGTTTAAGGGGAATTGCCTTTGGTTTTTTTTAGAGAGAAGTTCTTTGATTAGCTCTAGCTCTGTAATCGATAGTCGGGGTTGGTTTCCCCACGAGAATAAGAAGCGTCTGTAATCGATAGTCGGGTTGGTTGCCCCACCAGAATAAGAAGTGTCGGCCTGTACACATGATATTATAATTTATTTACCCCACTTATAATATGACCATGTTTAACTACTATACTAGTGCAGTCTCTGAATTTGTCCTTAGCAAACACTAAATTGGAATATTTCATTAATTTTTCTGTGGCGTTCACTGTAATATGAAAAACTTCTTATTTTTAGTTGTGGCGTTCACTGTAATATGAAAAACTTCTTATTTTTAGTTCTTCACTGTTTTCTGGTGCTGTTTTTGTTTCTGTGGTATTTGTATGGGGGCCACTTTTATGGAGACCTTCTCCATCGTATATGTTTCAGGTCGTATATACGATATATCATGTGAGAGCATTTCCTCTATACTATTCTTTCCTATGTTCCTATGATAATGCTTTAGCGTTTCCTTTGCAACATATGGTGCAATTGCTAGTTAAATCAATGTGAAAACTGGTAAAAGCAATTATTGTGCGATACTTGGTATATTGATGTAGGGTTTTTGGCAAAAAGGATTTAACTATTTATGATACAAAACCTGACGTATGGGAATAAAGTTTCTAAACGTTGAATATTCATATTCCCTACCGTTAACCTAATTTAAACAGATATAATTCCTATAAAATTTCATGGACCATGAGTAAAGTCCATGAGAAAGTTCAACTTTTAACGAAAGACTTCTGTAAACTTGATAAATTTATGTGTCATGTCAGATTCATAATGGACAAAACACATGACACCTATTCTTTTGCCACTCGTTAAATGAAGGGGTACATTTGTATTGACCATAGGATGGAGGAGAAATGTATTTTGCATTCATTGCGTGGATGATTTAAACTGCAATCGAAAATCAAAGCTTTCACAAGGTTGATTTAAAGTACACAAGTATGGGTTTTTTTTTATTTTTTTATTTTATTTTTTTTATTTTTACTTTTTTTATTTTGTATGAATTTATTGAAATTATAAGTTTGATGAGTAATTTTTACACAATCAAAGTGTCTGTAGTTTTTCAGAGTGTTGAATCCATATACACAGTCAAAAACAAGTTTAAATAATATAATACAGGATTTTACCTAAAATTTTATTAGAACCCCCTTATTTAATGCGCTTTTTATCATTGTGTTCAATAAAGTATTTCATCATAATTTATGTTTATTGTGATATGAGATTAATTTAAGTGACAAGTTAATTTTTCAGAGATTTCTCACTTGAAAATTGTGGTTGTAAATGACAAAACATTTAAAAATTGAGTTTAACATGAAAAAATGATGTACTATGTGTAAAATGAAACATTAAATCAAAATTATAATAACAAATAATTGAGATTGAGAAAAAATCTCTTATGCTGAATAGAGGTTTTTCAGAGTGTTGAATCCATATACCATATACACAGTCAAAAAAACAAGTTTAAAACCCCCTTATTTAATGTGTTCTTTATCATTGTGTTAAATAAAATATTTCATCTTAATTTATGTTTATTGTGATCTGAGATTAATTTAAGTGACAAGTTAATTTTTCAGAGATTTCTCACTTGAAAATTGTGGTTGTAAATGACTAAACATTTAAAAATTGGGTTTGATATGAAAAAATGATGTACTATGTGTAAAATGAAACATTAAATCAAAATTATAATAATAATAATAATAATAATTGAGATTGAGAAAAAATCTCTTATGCTGAATAGGGATGATGAATGAAAAATTAACAGTTTTTGGATCCTGTCTCTATGCTCCTAATAAGGTTTTTCTTCCTTTCGCTAGTGTTTTCCTCTCTTTTTTTCCTTTTCTATGAATTTATTCATTTTATTCTTGATATATATATATATATATATATATATATATATATATATATATATATATATATATATATATATATATATATATATATATATATAGTCATTTATTGTTATAATATAGCAGGATGGTTGCTTTTTTATGTTTCTTTATTTGTGTTATTTAATTTATAATTTTACTCTTAACTCTTTTCTAATAGGTTGATTTTGGTGGTTTACTTTGTTGAATAATTTTTATTTGTTTTTACTTTTATTTCTATTTATTATTATTTTGTTTAATTATTTTTCCATTTTTTTTTTCTAATTAAGTTTAAATCTATTGATATAATACAGAAGGATTACATTCATCACCAGCTCGCCGGAATTTCTTTTGCTAGTCAATTCTGGTCGAGACAAAGTTCAAAAATTAAAAATATGGACTGCCCCAGGTGGGGAAACTAGTCCAAGAAGTGTTGTCCAACAAGGGGAAACCAGCAAAAGTCATACTTGTCTAAAAATGGAAGAAACTGAGCATATACAAAGGAGACATAAATGCAGTAGCATAAAATCTAACAGAAGTAGGAGACCTTGAGATGCAAAAACGTCCACCACTGATCATGTTTCAGATGTGCGGGGGAGGCTCTTCGACGATGTAACAGCCATATTCCTTGGAGGAATCCTCGACCTTCTTCGCTTGTTGTGCTGATGATTCTGGTGTTGAGGCTGAGTGCGCCCCTATAGTCTCTTTCGTGCCCTCTGCTTCCGAACTCTCCCCACAATTGCTACTTGAGGATTGCAAAGCTGATTTTGTCGAAAGAGCTGCCTCTTTTCTGGAGAGAAGCTGGGTGGACTAAGAAATTGTGGACTTACGTAAGTGCTTCCGTGAGCCAGACTCCAATGCACTGGGGTGGACATCTGGGAGGTGGAGGGAGAAAGAGGCAGAGACACAATGTTGGTCCTGTTGCTCACAAGTATCCAGGTGAAGTGAGAGTTCCGCAGGGCGTTTTTCTCGAGAGGGCGAATGAGTGTCATCCAAAACGGAGATGGGAGGTCGAGAAGCTTGGCCCCTCCCTCGGCCTCGTCGACAACGCATCCTGTGGTGTCGAGGCATGGCGTTGCAGGAGGGCCAAGAGGGAAGACTGACGGGCGAGGAGGAACGTGAAGGCACATCGGAGGAGGTGAGGGGTGAGACTGGGAAGCAAACGCAGAGAAGGTCGGAAACCTCCAGCTGCAAAGAAGGCGAGGAAGACGGAAGGAGGTTGTGCCCAGAAAACTGCACAAATAGATGCCGACTAGAGGGAGCGGGTGCCATGAATTAATTGCAGGGAGGACAGACATTAAACATAGGTGCAGGTGGAGTGCAGACGATGTTAAACCAGAGCGAGTGAGGGATGAATGTCGTCGTAGGGAGCGCCAAGCCAGGGCTTTTAATGCCACGCTTTGGTGCCACGCGCGGGAGCTCCAACTATCAACCTTAAACACCCATATCCAGGATATTCTTCCATTTATTTACTTTGACCGTTAGATTTGTTTTGGTTTTATAAGTTATAATTTATATTTTTACCCTTTAACTCTCTTTTATGGGATTGAATTTGACTAATTATTTATTAATTGTTGACTTTATCTTGATTTATTATCTTTATATTATGAGATATTATTTTTATTATTTTGGTTTAATTATTCTTTTAGTTATTTTTATTTTGACCAGTGAATTAGAATTTGTTTATGATTTTCACTATATTTTTTTCTATCTTTAAGGATTTTATTTAATAATAATATAATTTTAAAATAAGTAATATTTATATTTCTTTAATTATTTCTTTAACGTTCATTTTCTTGATGATGAACTGCACTATATATAGGGGTAATATGATCAACTCAATCTTCATTTTCCTTATGATGAACTACATTCAATAGTTTGAAAGAGGTAGGCTCTATAATTTCCTATGTGATTTCCCAAAAGATTTGTTAATAATAATAAAACAATTTAATTCAATTAGTTATATTATACATTTTCATAATATACATATCAAGTTAAAATAAGTTTAAGTAATAATGATTCATATTCATAACTATCCAAACTTCATATTTAAATTTAATTAACATGTTTTAAATTAATCTATAACCTAGTATAGCGGAGATATTGTACTATTTGTAAATGAATGTAAACATTTAGTATAATAGAAATGTTGTTGTGCATGTGTAAATGACTAGAAATATTTAAACATCCCCTCAATATGGAAGAGAGATGTAATAAAAATGAAGCACTATATTAACAAAATTATAAACAATTTTTTGAGGAAGAAATTATAACATGCATATCACACTACATTTTTTTGTAACATGTTTAAAATTTATCTAAAACCTAGTATAGTAGAGATGTTGTATTGTTTGTAAATAACTATAAACCTTTAAACTCTGTTTCAATATGAAAGAGAGATATAGTATTTGTAAAATGAAGCATTAATTCAAAATAATAATCATAAAATAGTTTAATTGAATTTGTTATGTTGTAATTCCTTTTTGTTTATTAACAAAATTATAAACATTTTAAAGAGGAATAAATCATAATGTGCATATCTCATTAAAATAAATTTGAGTACTAATGATTCATTGATAAGCTATAGTATAATGGAGATGTTGTACTATTTGTAAATGATTGTAAATATTTAGTATAGTGGAGATGTTGTAGCGTTGGTAAAGAAACATTTAAATCTCTTTTCAATATGAAAAATAAATGTAATATCTGTAAAATAAAGAATTAAATCAAAATAATAATAAGAAAACTAATTAATTTAATTGGTTACATTGTAAATTTTTTATTAATAAATTTATAAACAATTTTTTGATAAAGAAATCATAATCTGCATATCACATCAAATTAATTTAAATAATAATGATTCATATTCATAACCATCTAAATTTCAATTTCAATTTAATTAACACGTTTCAAAATTAATCTATAACCAAATATAATGGAGATGTTGTATTGCTTGTAAATTACTGTAACATTTAGTATAATAGAGATGTTGTAGTGTTTGTAAACATTTAAAGCTTATCTCAATATAGATATCAAAGAGAGATGATGTATCCATAAAATGAAGAATTTTTGATAAAATGTTATGCATATCATAAGAAAAAAAAAAATTGTAAAATATGTTTAAAAAAAATGCCAAATATATACACATATTTGATGGTTCATAAAGTTTTAACAAAATTAATTATATGTGTGTGAAATATATATGAATATAAATAATATTAATAATAACTCGTGTAAATTTATATAATTTCAAGTTTATCAAAAATAGAGAGTAACCAATTTATGTGAATATCAAGCTTTTCTCAAATTTTACACTCCAAAATAAAATTTACATCTAAAAAAAATCCTTTTAATACCCGATAAATCAAAAGTTAAACTAAATCTATATTAATATATTTATATATCTCACTTAAAACCTAAAAAAACTAAACATATACCACTACACACTGCACATGATCCTAAAATATAAGCCATCACATAAATATTATAGATAATATTCCAATAAATACAAATAATTCTAATAAAAAAAACTAATTCCAAATACTTGGTCTTGAGGTAAGGAAACCTAGAGCATCGCATGCAGCACGACCATACAACAAACACACAAGCTGCCAAGGGAGTCAACCCAACACATACACTTGCAGACAATAGGTCACGATGCATCATATTCCATTCAACACACCTAACATATAATATATATTCCCAACCTATATCATATAGCCTTAAAAAGGGAGAACACATTTCATAAATTTTATGAACCACACCATGATTTATTTTACATACGGTCTTCAAAAAGAGCATAAAGAATGCACATATAAAAATAACAGCCTTCAAAACATACTACGACCTAAAAAGATAAAACATTCAATGCATAGACAACATACCAAGTCAACTCTTCGTACCATACGAAATTTTAAAAGAGTGTATAATTAGCGAACTGTTAATGATGAACATTCTTGATTTTTTGGACATATCTTATTCCTGGTAGTCACTCTTTTTTCATATTCCAGCCTATGAATGAGTATGTTAGCCTTTAATATGTACAGCAAGGCGATAATGGGCATCTTTGCCACAAGCCTCTAAAATTTTAGAACATTTAATTAATTAACCTATAATAATCTAATTAATTTAATTAATAAATATACATTAAAAATAAAAATATATTTAGACATGTGAAATATATGTAAAATAAAATAAATATATATTAAAATTCATTTTGTAATTTATATGTGTAATCATTATATTGCATAATTTTATAGTTAACTTTAATTAATAAATATATAAAACTTTATTATTTATAATAAATTCTCTTTTTATTTTATATATGATAAAATGTTATGCATGTTATATGAAAATAAAAATAAAAAAATTGTAAAATATATTTTAAAAAAATGACATGTATATGATGGTTCATAAAGTTTTAACAAATTAATTACATGTGTGTGAAATTTATATGAATATAAATAATATTAATAATAACTAATGTAAATTTATCATAATTGTAGGTTTATCAAGAATGGAGAGTTATTAATTTCTGTAGATATCAATTTTTTTTGAAATTTTACACTCAAAAATAAAATTTACAACACCAAATAAATCAAAAGTTAAAATAAATCTATATTAATATATTTATACCCACTACACACAACTACTGATCCTAATCTATAAACCATCACACAAATATTATAGATAATATTCTAATAAATACAAATAATTCTAATAAATAAATAAATAAATTCCAAATATTTGGTCTGGAGGTAAGGAAACCTAGAGGCTTTTGACAAGAGTGAAAGCTTGCCAGTTAATGACTATCTCTATTACTAATTTGACAACTCAACTCAATTATGATAAGTTTTCTCTTATTTAAAAAAAAATCTCAAATTTTATCTTAAAAAAACATTTCCAAATATTAATAACATACTTTATGGAAGTAACTATGGGTTATTAATACTAATAAATAATAAAAATCAACTTAATAATTTTTTAAAATTATTAATGAACTCTATATAGTAACTCAATTCTATATTTAAAAAACATTTTCAAATACTAATAACATACTTTATGGAAATAATTATTGGTTATTAATACGAATAAATAATAAAAATCAACTTAATGATTTTTGAAGATTATTAATGAACTCTATCTAGTTTTGACAACTAAATTCTATTTTAAAAAAACATTTCCAAATACTAATAACATACTTTACGGAAATAACTATGGAGTTGTCTTTATTGCCATTTTTTGGAGTTTTCGGTGCAGGTGAAAAAAATTGTGTTTTTTGTAGCGCTCTAAAAAATTCCCATAACACTTTGATTGTGCAAAGTTACCCATCAAACTTCTGTTTTGAATGAATTAATGCCAGATTAAGTTACCCATCAAACCTCTGTTTTGAATGAATTACCGCCATATTTTAGAGAGATTAGACAGGAAAAATCCATTAGAAAAAATTTCTAAAAATTGCACTAAAAACAACTCGATTTAACTATGAGTTATTAATACCAATTTAAAAATCAACTTAATAAATTTTGAAAATTATTAATGAACTCTAGTTGTTTTGACAATTCAATTATGATTTTTAGTGGTCTAAAAACTTCCAAATAGACAATTCAATTATAATTTTTTAGTTGTCTAAAAACTTCCGAATACTATGAAAGTAATTATTAGTTATTAATACTAATAAATAATAAAAATCAACCTAATAATTTTTTAAAATCATTAATAAACTCTATCATTAATTTGACAACTCGATTAATTTTCCACTTTCTTAAAAAAAAATCATTAATTTGACAACTCGATTAATTTTCCACTTTCTTAAAAAAAAATGACAACTCAATTATGAATTAGTAGAAATTTTTTCTGTAATAATCACATGCAAAAGAACGAGGTCGACGCATTTCGAACCAACCAGTGTGGTTCATCATCAGGACTATGTGAGAGATCAGATCCAGACAATAAGTATAAATAGATGTAGAAATGACTCAACTATTCTACATCTATTTATACTTATTGTCTGGATCTCATCTCTCACATAGTCCCGATGATGAACCACATTGGTTGGTTCGAAACGCGTCGACCTCGTTCTTTTGCATGTGATTATTACCGAAAGAATTTCTACTAATTTATATTATGGATCACAGAGACTTAGATTCCAAAAACTCAATTATGATAAATTTTCCACTTTCTTAAATAATTCCAAATAATAGATAAATTTTCGGCTTTTCTTAAAAACATCAAAATACTATAGACGTGACTATTGGTTACTAATACCAATAAATAATAAAAATTAAAGTAATGAATCTTGAGAATCATTAATTAATCCTCTCACTCGCGAAATGGTCATGACGATTGTGTCTCTACAAAAGCTACGCCATGCTCTTGGCGCTAAGGATTTTTCCCTTCTCTAATACGCCATACACACACCATAAAATCAGGCATTGTCTTCCCTATTGTTACCAACCCTGGTTTCAGGTTTCTACTCACAGAATTATATTTGATATCAAGAAGCTGTTAGGTGTGCTTAAGGGATAAAATAATTACTTTGCCTTCAGAATCTGCTTGTCTGCATTTATTTGTTGGTCCTACACTGCGTACTTTTCTTCAAATTAGCCATGCAACAATTCCTTTGCTATGGATATTCTCTTACTCTTTGCTATGGATATTGCCAAATTTTTTCCCCTTCTCGTTGGTCTTGCAGATATATAACCAGTCGTTAATACATTTTTTTTATCAATGGTCTAATTGCGACCAGCTTTAATCAACTGAAACGTTTTGTCAAATTTTTTGTGTTTATTTTCTAATCGATATTCTTAAAGATACTCGCCATATTTGAATTGAATCATTTTTGCGTCCTCCTATACCATATAAGAAGTGCATTTGTGGGTGTTCGTTATATCAGAGTTTCTCTGAGCAATTTTGCTATTGTTCTCTGCAGATTACCTTTACTTACAATGGCCCGTGGTGGATATCCCATTCCAAATGAGATGGATGAGAAGACAATGCCCATTGCACCTCAGCTCTTAAACACCGGCAATTCATTTTGCACAGAGGAAACAGAGGATAGCCCTGTTTCACCTACAAATAAAGAAGAAATGTTCCCTGCGCCCGAAATTTTCACTTCTGATGATACCATATGGGTGGCGAATGAACATATGGTGGAGGACTCATCGTCCTTGCAGCATGATTACTGAAATGTGATAGAAGCTGCAATTGAAAAGTATCCAAAAGCTATTCCAGACGAGACACTGGATTCACCACCGCAAATAGTTATCAGCAGTGACCAACAGTACCCAAATGCATTGATGAATTCGGTACTTGAAAGCCCTTCAAAATTGATTCCGCATGAGAGGCTGGGCTCGCTACCACAAACAGTTACCACCAGTAAGTTGTTCCCAATCTCATTGATGAATTCTGAGGGCCTTCAATTTGAGTTCCCGAACCACACTGCTGTCGATCAAGCCTCAAGCAAGGATTCAGAGGTCTTTCTCTTTCAAGTTATGAAAATCGTATCCGACAAGCAGGAACTGAGCTTTGTAGAGAAGGTTCATCTTCCAGAAGAACAGATTCTTCGTCTCTGTAACATAATTGTACCTAATTCTGCAGAAAATCAACGCCCTCATATCAGAATCAGTTTCAGCTCCTTGAATCAACTATCCTTGCCGACAATTGGCTTCTGTTAGCCACCCATAATATTTTGTTATACCAAAAGGTGGCTAAGATCTTTTTTGAGCCTCCAAGGAACAAATTTTATCACTAAAAATTGTTGGCTCTTGAAGTCTCTTTAAGGCCTCATGCCTCTGTCCAAAATCCTCATTTACTGTCCCTTTTATACTCAGAAAATTCTGCTGATTTTGTATAACAAACTGCTGCAAAGCCATCCCTTTTCCCTTTCTCCCACTCGAAATTAACCTTCTTTTCCTTTCCCTTTTTTCCCATATTTTTCCTCTATTATTCATCTTTTCCTTTCTTTCCTTCATAAATCACCCTTCCCATGGTTAAAAACTCACTTTTTAACCCTTTCGGCTCCCTTTGTTTCCATTAAAAAACCGTGAAAAATCATAAAAATGCAAGTCTTTTTATAGACTTAAGCCCCTTGGGTTTAGCCCTAAAACCACTTCCCCAATACGCCCTCATCATAAAAACCAAGCGCCAAACCCATGAAGCGCTGATCAAATCGAAAAGATTCAAGTGTGCACGTTTGTGCACCATTTCAAAATATCGATTGCGATTGGGCCTGCAGTTTCGATTGCGATTAGGCCCGCAGTTTCGATTGCGATCCACCGATCGGCCATCCCCCGATTCACTCTCCGCCGTCGATCTGATCTGCAGATCGATGGACAGCGCTTAATCGCCTTCTCCCCTCCCGATTGCGCAATCGCATCGGAGTTTTATTTTCAATCGCCTCCCCTTTTCTGTCACCTCCGATTGAGATCCTTCGATTGAATCTGGACCGTCCACGTGTCCAGATTGGACGGCCCAGATTCACCCCACCTTATTTCTTCCCCCCGCTCCTCTTTCGCCTTTTTTTTTGCAGATCTCCACCGTTGGTTGCCTTCATCCGACGGCTTCGCTCCTCCCCCGTCATCTGAAGCAATTTAAACCTACTTCCGCAAGATTTCTTAACTATTTTTGTGTTTTGCAGGCGTTTTAATGGTTTTCCATTGTTTAATCAAAGAAAGCCGAGGGTAGGGAAAGACGTTTCCTGCGCCTTCAAGCTGTTAAAGAGAACCATCTGCGGGGTTTCGCTCCATTGTTTTCTCAATGCTTCATGGGCATTGATGCCTTTAAAAAGCCCAGTGCGGCCTGCACATCGACAAGACACTGTTTTAATTCAAAACAGTTAAAGAGTATCAATTTGAAGACAGAGTACAACAGATGAAGATTGAAGACGATTTTTATGGGGATTACGGCTAAGACCGTTATCAAAAGCCTAATCCCCAATCTAAAACACAGTTTAAAGGAAAAACCTAAAGTGCTTCATCAGACGGAAAGCCTCCATCGCCACATCTGAGGCAAATTGATTCCTCAGCTACCACCGAGCCACCTGTCGCCTCAAACCTTTCAAAACAGAGGCCGAAGTTATTGAAGAAAATCATATATTCGCCTCCAGCGCAGCCAGGGAGTTACTTCTGCAAGGAAATCAATGCAGAAAATATCTGCGGAGTTACTCCAAACATTACATAATGCCTCAAAGTCAAATAAAGCTCCCACCGAGCTTAATCCATAAATGTAAAACAGTTAATACAGTGTTCCACCTGTGAACTTCTTCATCGAGCCTCTCAAAGGGCCGAGAAGTCATCACCCTGTATTAATTATCCTGAGAGATATTTTCTCAGATCACCTCCTCATTCTTCTATAAATACCTCAGAAGAAGATGAGAAACCGTTGGTCACTGCATATCTGTAGCATGTAAATAGTTTTCTAAAGCTGCCGTAAGCTCTGTTTGTAAGAGAAAATACTTATGTTGAGCTGAGAAGCCTGAATCTGTAAAGAACCATTGGACTTAAAGATTGTAACTGGTTTGGAACATCAATACAAGCTGATTTATGGGATCCTGGTCTATGTTGACGGTGATGTTATTCTCATTTGTAACTCGTTATTTTATTTATGTTTTCATGTTGTTTTATTTTCCACTGTAAAGAACAGTTTAAACAGGGTTAGGACCTACTGTATATCAGTAACCTTCTCTGGCTGAGAAATCTTTATTTGAATGTTTTCTTCCGATCTGTGTTATTTAGGAATGACTTAATTCAGTTTAGGCATGAGAATGTTGGCGTTCCCTCGTCTTATTGTTTTAGCTGAATATTATTTCTGAATGTTACTTTCAGTATGTGTTGTGTGAAGATGAACTGAAGGAAGATATGGTTAGCCCTGGTCCCAGACTTGTCTGCATGACTTACTGATTGTTTCCCTTGGAATGCGTTAAAAGCTGGCTAGTTTAGAAGCACTTACCAGATCTTAGACCATTCTGTGTTATCTTTGTGTTTCCCCTGGTTTTGTATGTTTTCTATTGGAAGTGTGTCAAAGGCTGGTTGGTTTAAAAGTACCTACCAGATCCTAGTCTGCTTTCGTGTCCTTCTTGAGTGTTTGTCAAAGGCTGACTGGTTTAAAAGTACTTATCAGATCCTAGGCTGCTCTTCATTCTGCATCTGTTCAATTCCCCTTCTTAATGTATCACTCCATTCCATAAATCAAACTTTAAAGAGATCCTTAGACATAGATGACTTGCCCCATGGACCACTCTTGCCTCTTGCTACTCCAATTAAAACCCTACTATGACTCCATAGCCCAATGGATTGAAGTTGTTTCTTACCTATCTTCTTAGCGGAATCATTTTTCCCTTTCATTCATCTTCGCCCTTCATTTAGACTTCCTTCACCTTCATTTATCCTTGTCCAACCAAAACAAAACAAAACCTTGGTCTTCATAACTAGCCTAATATCATTACCTTAAGCTTTCAAAGACAATATCCATCTTTGTACATATTGGAGAGATCCCTCTCCGGATTCAGGAGGGCTAGATCCTAGAATCCCAAAGCGGTTTGATGTTACCTCTGCAGTTGGACTTTGCCAATCTTGCTAATTACAGAGTGATAACAGCTTCTATGGGGACAAGGGAACGATGTGTAGAATACTGAATTAGATGGGTGTTATAGATCATTCCATTCATATCCAAATGGAGGTTGAGAACTTTGAACCAGGTTTATATGTTGGTCTTTCGAAGCATTACATATTTGTTTTCTATTGACATCAAGGTACCCATCTCAAAGACGCATCGAGGAAGCAAGTTTCTTGCAATTTCATACGCTATGTAGTGGATTTATGTGACAATGTTTTTGTGTGCGTTGAAGATCATAACCTTCTGGAAGCTCTGTCTGCTTCTGTCACCACCACTTCTCGTAGACTGAAACGAACTCAGAGGCTCAAGATAAGTCATGTCCAAAATTCTGAAAATGATGTCAGGGTTTGTCCCGGGTTCAACCTAAACATAGGAAGGTATATCAGTACGACCCCTCCTGAAGGTCTGTCAATACCGAAACATACATTGTTCTTTTCTGAAGGATATCACAGATCTGCTTTTCTCACTGCTAATTATAAACAGTCCAGAAAGTATTTTAGTCCTCAATTCAAAATGGTTAATGCCAGTTCCCTTCGGTCTGAGTTGGAGCAGCTGTCCAAGGACTGTGATCTTGATTTCACTCGGCTCAGCAATGAAGAATTTGTTTCGCTGTTAAATCATTCTGCATTGCCAGAGTTCCAGAGTTATACAGACTTGGATAATTCTATCAAAGGTCGCCGCAGGGAAAGACGGAAGTGCAACATCCAATCAAATCTTAATGAATTAGAGGAGCAAATCTTGCAGAATTTTCTCCAAGTTCTACCTGAGTACTGCAAATTCATTCGATATATCCCTTATTCAACTTCTGCATCTGGAGACAGGGAGCATATTGGAGATGATGACATTCATATTCAAATAAATAGGTTCCAGCAATTAGAACATCAGTTGGCTACAATTAGGGGTGGCAACTCGGGTAAGCAGGAAATACTTTACACTGGCACCGAGATCAAATTTCAACCCTCCACTGGGATGGAATCAGAGTTTATCATTGAAAAATCTGAAAAGTCTGGCCGCCTAATTTTCTTTGAAGAAGAGATTATATTGAGGCACATAGGTGAAGGTGACAATACAAACCAGAAGGCAAAGATTTTTCCTATTACAAAAGATGGTTCTGTAAGGAAACGCCCTGTAGCATCTGGTGAACATCTTTATCTTCAATTTGGAAACAACATAAAGGCGTTACGCGGGGTTATAGAAGTCATCCGTGTTTCAGACAATGCACTCCATGATTGGATAAAACCTTTGGTTCCTAAAAAATTACTAAATGTAGCACAGTATTGTATTCCTGGCTTTCCTTATGAGAAATGGCGTTTTGGGGCAAATGAAGAGCTTTGGTCAGCCTATCACGGAGAAAATTTTGATCACAGAAGGATATTTCATTTAAAAACAGCTTTTGTTGGCTTTCCTCGTGAGCGATGACACTTTAGACCAAGTAAAGAATTTTGATATTTACGATTTTAATACTTTTCTTACTTCTGGTAGCCTTGATAATGTTTTGGCTGCATTAGACGCTGTGAAAGCAGACCTTTCACTAGAGTTGCAAGATCCCTATCTGCAATTGCAAAGAAAGTTTTCTAATTTTAACCTGGATGCGAACTCGAGCAGCCCTGTTTTTACCATTGGCACATGAAAAGACCTGTGCTCATCCATCTACAGAGATGGGAAAGAAGAATTCAGCCAGAGTGTCCTGTCAGTGATTAGGAAAGAGATGCTACCCTGGCTTAAGAAAAATATTGAATCTGAAAAGGATGCAGCGGAAAAGCTTCAGGAGCAGTAGTTCAAAAATGAACGGGAAAATTTTCTTACTCGAACAAAGGAAAATCTATCCCAAAGAAGAGTGGTTGGAAGCTATGTTACCAGAAATGAGAAACGGGAAACGAAACGAGGAGAGAGAAAAACAACATTAAAAGTTAAGAAATTAATTATAAACATCCAATGTTTTTGTGTTTGAAATTGTAACAAATTCTCTCCAAGATTGTGAACCTTCTCATGAGTTTTATCTTTTAAGATCAATAAGATTGTGAACCTTCTCATGAGTTTTATCTTTTAAGATCAATAACAGAAGAAACATATGCAATAAATTCGTAGATATTAGTTCAAATAACTTCTTTATTCCTTATGAAGGCTCGCCTTTGGCCTCTACAAAATCCATGTTATATCCAAGTTTCCTAAGTTCATATCCTACTTCATACATAAGCCTTAACTGTATTGAAATCTCGTTGTCATAATCCTAAGTTCCCTAAATTAATATCCTACTTCATACATAAGCCTTACCTGTATATAAATCTTATTGTCATAATCCAAATGAATACACAAGGAATTTATTTTAAACAGTTTAGATACCCAGCACAAAGGAAGAATTCTAAAGAAGAAATAGAAAAATGGAAAAAAAACCATAAGAATCACAACTCCAAATATAATTAAAGGCTACTTTGAGGGTTGATATCAATATGATTCACTCTAATACCTACTGTAACCCATTCTGATTCTATAAATTTCACTCATCATCTTTAATTAAACACATCTTTAATTAATAAAAATAAAAATATAAAACTGATTCATAAAAAAAGCGAAGTTCCATTTAGATAGGTTACATGAAAGTTGATTTTCTTTTAACATTCTTTGCTGTTTGATTTTTCCAAATTCCAGTAACTACAGATACATTATTCATATGTAAAAACTAATTAAAGTTTGACACTCACTCTTTAAGCCACCTTACCGTAGCCTTAATATTTAGATGCATCAATACAATTGGAAAATTTAATTAAAGTTAGACACTAAATCTGCAAGCCACCTTACCGTAGCCTTAATATTTAGATGGATTAATACAATTGGAAAATTTCAAATATTTTTGAGCAAATTTTGAGGTTTTAAATTATGACTGTCCATACGACTTTAATGACAAATTTGAAGCAATTGTAAGGGTTGTATTCCTGTGCATGAAGCCTTGTACCTGAGAAACGATGGAGCTGAATCTTTCCATTGGGGGCGCTTGGCTCTTCTCTGCACTTTGTCCACCTCTGCTGAATGATAAATCTGCTTTCGTCTGGACCATAATTTCGCCTCAAACCTTTTGTTACTGGTAGTCACAACCACTAATTCACATGCACAACTAGAAAAAGAAGAGGCGACTACAGTTGGAACAAGAGTTAACATGAGTTGGGAAAAGAGATCCCACTAATTCACATGCACAACTAGAAAACGCAGAGGCGACTACAGTTGGAACAGGAATTAACATGAGTTGGGAAAAGAGATCCTGAAATGAAGGAGCAACGCAGCTGAAAACGATGAACGTTTCTGGTGAAACGAGTTTTTGGCCATTAAAAACGAGGACGAGCGTATAGACAAGGTTTCATGTGTCGTCTCGTTTCTAGAGCCGTTTTTCCAAAAAACGCTGACCATCGTCGCGTTTCTGGTAACAGAGGTTGCAAGACGTGGGTACATTGAAAGTTGCTCCTGTTAGTGTATCTGGGATTGGAAAATTTGGAAGCAAGGTTGCAAATTTCAAGTGAAGAAGAGGAAAAGCCCAGTATACAATGGATGGTCGTAGAGATGGCACCAAAGAAAAAATACTTAGATGAGTTAAATTCAAATTCCATGCTTTCCATTATCCCATCTTTCTCGGAACCATTTGAATTAGTGTGTTGTGATTCTGAGATAGAAGATCTTAAAAAGGTGGCATTTCTGAGACCTGGTGAGTTGCTGGTATTTATCCATGACAAAGTACTTAATGGGCTGAACTTCTACATCTCCCCAAAGCTAGGACCATTTCTGCGTGGGAGCGATCCTATTCGCACATTTAAACGGGGTTTTGATTTGGTAGCTTTTGAAGAATGTACATGATTCCTGGCTTTATATGATGCTCAAGTATCCAAGGTTTTAATATACAGGTTTGATGAATCATTCCGGAATATAGACTAGACAGGTCTAGAAATTATGTTGGAATTGTTTTCTGGGAGTACAAATATAATATGGATGCAGTGTATTCCTGGGAAAGCAGAATTGCTTCTAGTCGATGACATGAACAGGGTTAGGGTGGTAGAACTCCATCATCAGCCTTTGATGAAACCTAAGTACATTACTCTCTCTTCAGGTTTTTTAAATGCAAGTATTTCAGGGGATGGTTCTTTTCTCTCTTTTTTTTCAGACGTCTTAGGTCTACACTGTGTTCAGACCAAAAAGAGGAATTTATCTCATCTTCTTCTCAAGAAAATTCTCAAGCTGTAAGCAAGGCTTCATCAAAATTTGAGCTCAAAGTTTACATGCTAGGTGATGCCATGTCCTTTTTGAAAAACATTTCCTTGGATAAAATTGCTGAAAATGTTGTTGATTTCCAGGTGAAGCTTGTATACTATGGTTGTCAGATTCACCTTGTATACTCCAATGTTGTTTCTGGCTTTCTTTCTTCTAATATATTGAATCTAGTTTCAGCTACGGAAGTTTTGGAGTTTCAAGAATTAGCTAAACACAAGTCAAATCCAGAAAGACATTGCAAAGTTTCCATGGACCAGGACTCTCATAAGACTTGTGCTACTTTAGACTACATCCATCACATTTTTGATAAGTATTCTGTTAGTTCTGCACTCAGTAGAGGAAGTATCAGGGATCTTACCTTCCATGTTTTGTTGAAGTCAAGAAATACGCTTGGAGAAGATGATGGGCAAAGAAAATCTGAAGAATACTTGCAGCTCCTGATTGAGCAATTAGAGAAAGAAAAAGGAAAAGATTTTTCAAATCTCAAGATTCAGTTTCAAGTTATCATGTCTGAAAACTGGGACTCAAATGGTGTAGGTGTCTTGTTCCCTTCTTATAAAAAGAGGCTGTTGGGAAATTGGATTTGTCAACTTATGTCTTGTACCCATCCAAATAGCTCGGGCTGAAAACAATGTACTACAGTCCTTTCTTGATGGACTTCAGATACCTCCACATCACACTTTTGCAGGTAGCATATCACTAGCAAAATTGCTCCGCTTTGGCTTATATGACGCTGTCCTGAGTCAGTGGGACGGTAAAATCATGGTGATCTCATCAATGGGAAAGCAAAGTAGCGGTAAGTCTTACTTATTAAATATGTCTGGTTCCCTTCTTGATGTAGCAGGGGGCAGATGCACTGATGGAGTTTGGATGACAGTGTGGATGGATTCAAATTGCCTCTATGTACTGATGGACTTTGAGGGATTGGGGAGTTTTGAGAGAACGGAGCAAGAAGATATGCTACTCTCAGTCCTAAATGTTGCCTTGAGTAATTTAACAATATTCAACAAGAAGGTTTGTTTTGAAAATGGTCATATTTGTCATGGTCTTTCTGGTTGATTTTCTCATATTTTAGTGGCCTCTCCTCTTTCCTTTAAATGGCATAGCTACTTAAAAATTAATTTCCGTTTGTGATTTTTTTTTCTTAATCAGGATTTTCATCTTGACAAGGAGACAGAAGCCATCTTCCAGCGTTTCCAACTTGGTTGAACTTGGTGAAGAACGATGAAAAGTTATTCAAAGTACTATTTTACATCGCTATCAAGGATGTAGATGTCTCTGATGTAGAGGAATTAAAAGATAAATTCCGTTTAAAATTTCTACAAATTTGTAAAAGATCTCCTAAAAACTTCCTGACAAAGATGTGCGGAGGAATGGTTGAACTTGCTGCAATGCCTCCTTTTACTCGACGAGAATATCATCAAGAAAGTCTGCATGATATAGCTTTGACTATAGAGGAAGAGCTGGGACATAGTTATGAGAGTGGCAATGCTTTCTTGAGGGATTTAAAACTTGTTATTGCTCAGATAGCAGCAAAGGATTCGACCCCTGTAGATTTGAAGCATGTTGCTATGAAGGTTGATATCCTTCGCAGGAACTTGGCTTCTTCTGTTAAGGGAGGATGCCTTTCTGTGCCTGGTACGAACAAGGTGCTTATGAATTTTGACACTCAGGAAGTGGTAGGAAATGCTCCAATGGAACTTGGGGATCTTGTCATTGATTTGCAGGACACTGGCCTTGAGCTTGCAGCTCTAGATGAATCTACATCAAATGAAAAAATATTGTGTGATCTCAGATCAAGACTAGAAAGTGCCTTGGAAAGAAAAGGAAAAAATGGTGACCTATGGCACTCTAAATTTCAGGACTTCTTACGGGCAGTGACTGAGAGACGGCATGCTCGTGTTCATAAGTGGCTCTGCAGCAACACTACAGAATTTTCTGACAGTAATGATATACAAAAGCTACAACTTGAGGCAATTTTAGCCCTAGCAGAATTGAAGCAGGGACTTTCTGTATGTGGTTGTAAATGTTCTGTATGTTTTTAGCGATGTGTTCTAGAGAAAAGTCATTCCTCTGATCACTCTTGTATGAGTAACCATGTTTGTGTTGATAAGTGCACATATTGTTCTCTCGAATTAGATCAAGGAAATTATGTGGAGGAATGTCAGAATTTTGCAGGTCATGATGAGAATCATGATTGCAAAAAGAAAAATCATATATGTATGGAGATCTATTCTTTATTTGACCAATCATCCAATTGCAGCAAATCTTGTTGCTTGAAGGTTGGACATGAAGGTCTTCATAAGTGTAATTCACCATAGCACATGTGCAAGATGAAGTGTTCTCTTCCAAGCTGAAAAATCCTTGTGCAATACAAATTGAGCTTGGGGAACATGAAAAACATGTTTGTCATGAAAGGTATTATCCCAAAAAATGCATCATGGAGGGGTGTCCTAGAAGTTGTGGTTACAATGATCATTTCCATGAAATGAAAAGTGTGGAACATCTCTGTGGTAATGAGCATGCTTGTCATAAGAAATGTGAAGCAGATGGCATTTGTGAAACTTTTACTGAACTTGTGAGACAGACACGCTCATTTCAGGGTAGAAGAGGCTCCTTTGAGTATGAACATGTCTCTGAACAAAATGGTCTGTAAAAGGATTGTTGCATTGCCATTCCTCCTTTTAAAAAATACCATGATGGTTCCCACCTTCACACACTAAATCCAGATGTTGTGCATTATTGCAAGTTTAGATGTCAAGTTTTTGGGGGAATTTTTTAACGACCCATCAATCATTCTAGTTTACATAATACGGTTCACGAGAATATGAGGAGTGTCCAATTTGCATCAGATTAGGAAGAATTTGACATCCAGGGTAGGAAATATAAGTGAGGAAAATCTGGTGTGGCAAAGATGTGTAATATGCATTGTAAAGCACAAGGTCGGGGACACGTTCATTTAATTTACTGTCCTGTTGTACTGTACAACAACC
>CM076577.1:1196038936-1196075219 GCA_034641835.2 Pinus albicaulis
ACTCTGGAATAGATCCGTCAAAGCTTTCCACATTAGAAATGGAGAAGCCTTTCCATGCAGGCTGGATACAGTATGATCCTTGACGCCCTCCAACAGGATCCTTCGACATTTCGCCATCTTCTTTTGCCATACTTTGACTTCAGCAGGATCAGTGGGCTTTTGGACATCCGTGTCTACGAACTCCTTCAGACCATTATCTTCTAATACTGCCTCCATGCGATCCTTCCATGCAACATAATTCGAACTACCTTCAAGAGCATATTCGAGTCGCAAACCGTTGAAAGACATTTTCAACACCGGCACCAAGAAAACAAAACTGCTGCAAAATTCGAATTCCACCTCAAAGCTCAACCGCTCTAGATTTGTGAGAACAAATTATTTCTAGCACAGAGATTGACTGCAAGGGGCGTTTACTGGATATATCACCTTTCAAAGAAAGGATGGATCCAGAGGCTACCTGGCCCGCATGCAGACTCTGTCTACCAAAATAAGTTTGTAATCACTGTGATGATCAATCTCTGCTTCAATAGCTCCGATACCATGTAGAAATTTGCTGAATAATGATTAATTATCCACCGAGACTATCCTGATCACATACAATTCAAATTTATATGCAACACATAATCTCTTCCACTCAGATCATCACACATGCGGAAAATAAATCAAGCGATAACACATCAAATCATCATACACATTAACACAGTATGTATGGGGAAATCTTATAGCTGAAAACCCTGTAGCTATTGTGTATATTATAATGGAGAAATAAAGTAACAAAATCATTACAATACTCCTCACAAGTACTCGGTACTTTCTCATACAGTTACCCACAATCTAGCTCAGTTTTGAACAGGTTACTGGTTCAAAACTCACTGCCAATTGCCTTGCCTCTATTGCGCAATCCAGGCCTGTCTATATAGAGATCCAAGGTTCAAATCTCCTTGGCTTGACTGCGCAATTGTCATGGAAAAATCCTCCAAGTGTGGTGCAAAACTCATGCACAACTGATGTCGCCACTGATAGCTAACTCCACCCTTTCATCTACCTCTTTCACTGGTCTCCACTGAACTGATCATGCACTGTAGTGAACTGATGTGTTGTTGAGTTGAATAATGAGTTACTAATTAATGAATTAAATAATATTTAATTCACTCCACTCATAACTAATTGATTATCTAGTTAAACTAATCTCAACTAGTTCAACTAAAATAAACAGAACACAACTCCACTAGTTGTCTCATTAACTCCTCCAAACTTCTGCCACTGAAGTCCAACTGAAGTCAACCATGCATGATGCCATCAAACCCTTGGGAACCACGTGATTCCTCTGTCAGATGCATGAGCCACTTCCAAGGCTCAAACTGAAGTGCTCCAAGAGAGTAAACTGAAGTTTATAGTCTAAATATTATTAAGGGTAAATAATATTTGACTTCCCTATTTTTAGGAGAGGCAGTCTAAAAATAGCCTTCGACCTCTTCGACCTAAAAAATAGAGTCTCATATATTTTTACCAACATGACCAATGCTCCAAGAATCTCAAACTGGAATCCCCAAACCATGCTCCATATGTCTAAAAATAGACATAGTCTAAAAATAAATAGATTTTAACGGGGTGCACCAGGCCCACTTAGTGGGCGACTTCATTTCACTAAGCTCCATCATCTTGCTGCATTTTCAACAAAATTATGGAAACAAGGGAGCCTACCACTCACAACTATAAAGATGGAAGTGTTGCTACTTCTAGCCTTGCACAACCTACAAGGTTGACACCACAACAGTTGGAAGAAAAAAGAGCAAAAGGGCTTTGTTACATTTGTGATTAAAAAATACGCTAAAGGTCGTAAGTGTGCTGAGAATAAATTATTTTACATTGATTGTGAAGAGGAGGAAGAAAGGAACAAGAAACTTCATAAGAAGATGATATAGACTAGGAACCAACCCTAGAGAAAGAAGAACTCAATCCAACCATATCTTGTAATTCATTGGCAGGAATTTCCACTCCTCAAACTATCAAGATAGAAGGACATAACAAGAAGAAAAAGGGAATAGCGTTGATTCATTGGGGTAGTACCCATAATTTTATTCATTGTAAGATAGCCAAGGAATTGAATTGCTTCCTATATCTAGTACAAGCGTGTCAAGTGATGGTTGCAAATGGAGGAACTTTAAATTTCTATGGAAAGTGCCATAATATCAAGCTAACAATGGGGAAATAGGTATTGAATAGTCCAATTCTTTCCATTCCAATGGGTGGTGCTGATGCTGTACTAGGATTCCAATGGTTACAATCTTTGGGTAGGATATATTTTAATTTTCAAGAACTTTCTTGAATTTTTTTTGGGAAGGAAAGGAAGTTGAATTAATGGGTATCGCAGGGAAACCAGGAAATATAATCAACTCTAATGGCATGTAAAAGCTTCTAAATAAAAAACAACATGGTGTAATTGCATAATTATGCTCACTCGAGGTTCAAACATCAAAATCATCTATTTCTCTCAATCTCCAAAAAGTCTTGGAAAGTCATTCCAAGGTATTTGAGACTCCCAAAGGCCTCCCACCTATTCGTGAGCATGATCAAGATATTCATTTGATTCCAAGAAATGTTCCTCCAAACATCAGGCCTTACAGATATCCTTATGCACAAAACAATGAAATTGAATGTATGGTTACAAAAATGTTAGAGGTCGATATAATTCAACCTAGTCAACGTTCTTTCTCTACTCTAGTAGTATTGGTACACAAGAAGGATGGATCATGGTGCATGTCTCTGGATTATAGGGAGATCAACAAGCTCATGTGTCATTGATGAATTATCGTATGAATTGCATGGAGCAATTTACTTCACCAAGTTGGATCTTCGCTCAGGATATCATCAAATTAGAATGAAGACTGAAGAAAATCCAAAAAAAACCATTTCGAACTCATGAGGGTCATTATGAATTTTTGGTCATTCTTTTGGCCTTACCAATGCACCTTCTACATTTCAAGGTTTGATCAATTCCATTTTCAAACCCACCCTTATAAAAATTGTGTTATTTTTTTTGATGATATACTAATCTACAACAAGTCTTGTAAGGATCAAGTTGAACATGTTGACAAGGTGCTCAAACTATTGTAGGAGAAACAATTATATGAAAAAACCTCCAAATGCTTTTTTGGAGTATATGAGGTGGAATATCTAGGTCATATTGTATCTCAGAAGGGTGTTGAGGTAGACCCTAACAAAATTAAAGCCATTAAGGAATGGAAAATCCCCACAACCATAAAGCATATACAAGGATTTCTCAGGCTGAAAGGTTATTATCGCAAGTTTGTAGAGAATTATGGGAGAATAGTAGCACCTCTAACAACATTACTGAAGAAAGATGCATTTTCTTGGACTCCGGAAGCAACTAAGGCATTTGAACATCTTAAAGAAGCAATGTTCCAAGCACTAGTCATAGCTACGCCAAACTTCACAAAAACCTTTATTGTGGAATGTGATGCCTCAAGTAATGGAATTGGTGTCGTTTCAATGCAAGAAGGAAGACCAATTGCTTTTGGTAGTCGTCCAATCAAAGGAAAGTATTTACGCAAACCTATTTATGAGAAGGAAATGTTAGAAATACTACATGGACTAAAGCAATGGCGACCTTACCTAATGGGAATGCACTTCAAGGTAAAAAAAGATCATGATAGTCTTAAATACTTTTTGGAAAAAATATTATCTTCAGAGGAGCAGCAAAAATGAGTCACAAAGATGTTGGGTTATGACTTTGAAATAGTCTACAAAAAAGGGAAGAAAAATTTTGTTGCAGATGCACTCTCAAGAAAGGATAAGGATGTTGAAGCATTGCTTTGAGCCATTTCTATTGTCCAACCAAATTGGATAACTGAATATGGGGATGAATGGAAGAATGATAAAGAAGTGTGGACACTCATTCAAAAGTTACAACAAGATCCTAGTACATTTGATACATTCAGCTGGGAAAATGATTCATTATGGTACAAATATCACTTACATCTTTGTTTGTGAAACCAACTCCAAAAATAAAATAAAAGAGATATTAGCGCCTTAGAAATAAGCCACTTCGAGGGGGAAACCTCCAATACATTACATGAATGAACAATTCTTGGATGATACAAATTACAAAACCTCCTTTCTATATATAGTAGTCCATGGGGCCACAATGTAATCCTAGCCGACCTAAAAATAATAATTTAAGGGCACAATAATTACAATATGGGGGTTACAGGGGTACAATAATAACAATAAGGGGGTTACACTAACAACAATAAGGGACTATACTAGTAATATAGGGACCTAACATGCCCCTCTCCTTCAAAAAGTGTTGTCCTCAATGCTTGAGTAGCTCTGGGTGCTTATGTATAAAATTCTCATCCTCCCATGTAGAATCTTCAGTGGGTAAGTTCTTCCACTTGATGAGATACTCTGAAATTGATCGATTTCGTAGCTGTCGAGTTCTTGTTTCCGTGACTGCTTCAGGTTCCAATATGATTTTTCCTTCCTCATCAAGTTCGGGCAATATTGTTTGAACTGGAAGATTTTCACCTATAACCTTCTTTAAGCATGAAACATAGAAAATTGGATGCACTCGTGAAGAAGCAGGAAGCTCCAATTTGTATGCCATAGTACCAATCTTTTGCAACACCTTGTAAGGACCATAGTACTTTGGCGATAATTTATTATCCTTCTTAGCTTGCTTGAGGGACATTTGTTTATATGGTTGTAGCCGTAAAAATACCCAATCTCCTACATCAAAACTTCTCTCCCTGCGATGTTGATCTGCCTGTTGTTTCATTCGATTTTGTGCCAAATTCAGGTTATCCTTTAAGAGTTGGAGAACTTCTTGCTGATGCTCGATGTGATCTTCCAATGCTTGAACCTTCGAATTTTCCCTTAAAGATGATGTGATGGATGGTGGATGATATCCATAAAGTGCCATAAATGGGGTCATTTTTGCTGCAGTATGGAAGGAAGTGTTATACCACCATTCAGCGAGAGGTAACCACTTGACCCATTGTGTTTGTTTATCAAAAACAAAACAACGAAGATATCCTTCCAAACATTTATTTACTATCTCAGTTTGACCATCGGATTGAGGATGATAAGATGAGCTATGAGCTAATTGAGTACCCAAACAAGAAAATAACTTCATCCAAAAATTTCCAGTAAAAATGGGATCTCTGTCGCTCACAATAACCCTTGGGTTTCCATGTAGCTTTTGAATTGTGTCCATAAATGTAGTAGCAACTGTACTTGCTTTAAATGGATGAGATAATGCACAAAAGTGTACATACTTGGTAAGTCTATCAACTACCACCATGATGACACTCTTTCCTTCGGACTTAGGTAAACCTATGATAAAATCCATTGAAATCTCCTCCCAACGTTGACTTTGAATGGATAAAGGTTGTAGAAGACCCGGGGTCTTAATTGTCTCAGCTTTATTCTACTGGAAAACCAAAAATTCTGCCAAAAACTTTTGAATATCAAATTTAAGGCCATCCCAAAAAAATTCTTTCTTCACCCTGTGGTAAGTTTTTAAAAATCCTGAGTGTCCTCCTAAAGGAGAAGTGTGCAATTCCAAAAGAATCTTTTGTTTTAGTTGGTAATTCTTACAAAGATATAAGCGATCTTTGTACCATAAGGAATCATTTTTCCAACTAAATGTATCAGATGTACTAGGATCTTGCTGCAACTTTTGAATGAGTGTCCATACATCTTTTTCCTTCTTCCATTCATCTCTTTCTTCGGTTATCCAATCTGGTTGGATAATAGAAATAGCACAAAGCAATGCTTCCACCTCTTCATTCTTTCTTGAGAGTGCATCTGCAACAACATTAAGCTTTCCTTTTTTGTAGATTATTTCAAAGTCATAACCCAACATCTTTGTGACCATTTTTGCTGCTCTTCTGAAGATAGTCTTTGTTCCAAAAAGTGTTTAAGACTATCATGATCAGTTTTTACCTTGAAGTGTCTTCCCATTAGGTAAGTTCGCCATTTCTTTAGAGCATGCAGTATTGCTAACATTTCCTTCTCATAAATAGGTTTCTGTAAATACTTTCCTTTGATTGGACGACTTTCAAAAGCAATGGGTCTTCCTTCCTGCATTAAAACAGCACCAATTCCATTTCATGAGGCATCACATTCCACAATAAAGGTTTTTGTGAAGTCTGGCGTAGCTAAGACCGGTGCTAGGCACATTGCCTCTTTAAGATGTTCAAAGGCCTTAGTTGCTTCAGGAGTCCATGAAAATGCATCTTTCTTCGATAATGTTGTTAGAGGTGCTGCTATTCTCCCATAATTCTTAACAAACTTGCGATAATACCCTGTTAACCTGAGAAATCCTCGCAACTGCTTTATGGTTGTGGGGACTTTCCATTCCTTAATGGATTTAATTTTGTTAGGGTCTACCTTAACACCCTGGTGAGATACAATATGACCCAGATATTCCACCTCTTGTACTCCAAAGAAACATTTGGATGTTTTTGCATATAATTGTTTCTCCTGCAATAGTTTGAGCACCCTGTCAACATGTTGAACATGATACTTCCAAGACCTGTTGTAGATTAGTATATCATCAAAAAATACTAGCACAAATTTTCTAAGAAGGGTTTGAAAATGGAATTCATCAACCCTTGAAATGTAGAAGGTGCATTGGTAAGGCCAAAAGGCATGACCAAAAATTCATAATGACCCTCATGAGTTCGAAATGATTTTTTCGGAATAGCTTTAGTCTTCATTCTAATTTGATGATATCTTGAACGAAGATCCAACTTGGTAAAAATAAATTGCTCCATGTAATTCATCCAATAATTCATCAATCACAGGAATGGGAAATTTATCTTTAATGGTGAGCTTATTGAGCTCCCTATAATCCAGACACATTCGCCATGATCCATCTTTCTTGTGTACCAATACTACAGGAGCAGAGAAAGAACTTTGACTAGGTTGAATTATACCCACCTCTAACATTTCTGCAATCATACGTTCAATTTCGCTCTTTTGGAAGTAAGGATATCTATAAGGCCTGATGTTTGGAGGAACACTTACTGGAATCAAATGAATAGCATGATCATGATCACGAATAGGTGGGAGTCCTTTGGGAGTTTTAAACACCTTGGAATGATTGTCCAAGACTTGTTGGAGATCTGCAGAAATAGATGATTTTGATGTTGGAACTTCTAGTGAGCATAATTGTGCAATTACGCCTCGTTGTTCTTTCTTTGGAAGCTTTGTCATGCCATTAGAGCTTATTATCCTTCCTGGCTTCCCTTCAATACCCCGTAGTTCGACTTCCTTTCCTTCTGAAAAGAATTTCAAGAAAAGTTCTTGAAAATTAAAAGCTACCGTCCCCAAAGATTGTAACCATTGTACTCCTAGTACAACATCGGCACCTCCCATAGGAATGGAAAGCATTGGACTAGTCAATACATATTCCCCCATGGTTAGCTTGATATTATGGCATTTTCTAGAGCAATTTATAGTTCCTCCATTTGCAACCATCACTTGACATTATGGTGTTGGGTATAGGAAACAATTTAATTCCTTGGCTACCTTACAATGAATAAAATTATGGGTGCTACCTGAATCAATCAACACTATTACCTTTTTCTTCTTGATATGTCCTTCTATCTTGAGAGTTCGAGGAGTGGTAATTCCTGCCAATGCATTACATGATATGGTGGGACTCATTTCTTCCTCTTCTAGGGCTGGTTCCTGGTGTATATCCTCTTCTTGTTCATTTTCTTCTTCCTCTTCACAATCTATGTAAAATAATTTCTTCTCAGCACACTTATGACCTTTAGTGTATTTGCTATCACAACTGTAGCAAAGCCCTTTTGCTCTTTTTTCTTCCAAATTTTGTGGTGTCAACCTTGTAGGTTGTGGAAATCTAGGCGTAGCAACACTTCCTTCTTTATAGAATTGAGTGGTAGGCTTCCTTGTCGCCATAATTTTACATTCAACTTTTCTTGCCAACCTGAATGCCTTCTCCAATGAATCGGGTTCCAAAACACGAACTTCATGTTGGATGTTATCCTTTAGAGTACCTATGAAGAGATCAATCCTGTGTTCCTCTGGAATATCAGTTACCCTTATATTCAATTTTGGAAGTCCTCAATGTGCTGCCCCACTAAACCCTTTTGTTTGAGATTTATCAATTGGCTAAAGAAGGTGTTGCTCTTTGTATCCTCATAATGTACTATCATTTCCTCCGTAAAAATTGACCAAGTGACAATTTTTTTACGGGAGCAAAGCCATTGATACCATACAAATGTATTTTGTTCTAAATGTAAAGTTGCAATGCGTACCTTTTTTGTGTTTTGCACATTATTGAGATCAAAATATTGCTCCATCTGTAGTATCCATGTTACAGGATCCTTTCCATCAAATTTCCTCATATCCATTTTTGGAATATGGTGGTTCTTCCTTCCAACATTAGAGTTTATGAAATCATGATTAACATTTATTTTTTTCTCATCATGAGTTTCATCTACTATCTTTTCACCATTAGGAAACATTTCTTGTATCAACTTTGTCAAACCTTCCATGTCTTCTTTTAGATCCTTCTTCATGTTTTCCATTTTTTCATCGATCTTAGCTTCCATGTCATCAATCTTAGATTCCATGCCAGCTTCCATGCCATCCATCTTAGCTTCCATGCCATCCATGCCATTCTTCAAGCCATCCATCTTAGATTCCACGCCTTTCTTCAAAACTTCCATGTCATTTTTTGTTGCTCTTTGCGAGAGCGAAATTTGTTGCACTTGCTCTTGTAATTTTGATATGTCATGTTGCCATTCTTTGTCTTCATGAGTCATAGTAGAGCCTTATAAAGGCTTAATGGGTGTTGAATTATTTTTAGGGGCCATTTTAGAATCCAATACTGATATCTATTCTACAATATGCCCTTGGAATCAATTCAACTTGATTCTTAAAACAAGACTTATGCAATTCGGAAAAAAAATACACACCTTTTACTTGCTTTTGAGGAGCTCGATATTGAAATTGAATTATCTCTATAATTGCGGATCCTCAATATCTGAAATTCGACCTTGTAGTAGCCCTCTGAAGCTTCTTTCAAATGCCACAGGTCTGATCTGATTTGGATTCTTCAATTAATTTATATCCCGTCTCTGACCCAATTATGGACTAGTTCGATGGTGAACTTGTACGACTTGCCACGGCTCACTGTTTCTTTCACTCCTTTCAC
Source organism: Pinus albicaulis (assembly GCA_034641835.2). Lineage (NCBI taxonomy): Eukaryota > Viridiplantae > Streptophyta > Pinopsida > Pinales > Pinaceae > Pinus > Pinus albicaulis. The sequence continues at coordinate 1,196,048,154 of CM076577.1, forward strand.
CCTGAAATTGATAGAAAGAAAACTAGAAATTCCATGTGCTTGCGGTCGCTTTTTACACATCATTCCAATCGATGCTCGAGAGAATTCATAAATATGATCACCTCTTTGAGGATGAAATTGACTTTAAAAAAATTCCTAACACGAATCATATCTGCGATATTGCGAACCAAGATCTGGAGATTTTACGATAGTGTTCCTCATGCTTTCAGCTTCGCACTCTAAGAATTTCAACTTCTGAACCTTCGTAGAAACAAATTTATAGCGAACATGCCATGATGAGATGTTTAGGTTAAATTCAGGAGCCTGCAAAATGACCTACCTTCCATAGATCATATCTCCAAAAATATTGCAAACCAAGCTTTGAAATTTTGTGATGATGTTCCTCAAGATTTTGGCTTCGCACTGTAAAATATTAGCTTCTGAACCTTTGTAGAAAAATAGTTACAGAGAAAATTCCACGATCACCTGTTTGGAGTAGCAAAACCCTAGAATCCCAAAGCATTGATACCAAATGTTGTGAAACCAGCTCCATAAATAGAAGAAAAGAGATATCAACACCTTATAAATAAGCCACTTCGAGGGGGAAACCTCCAATACATTACATGAATGAAAAATTCTTGGATGATACAAATTACAAAACCTCCTTTCTATATATAGGAGTCCATAGGGCCACAATGTAGTCCTAGTGGGGCCACAATGTAGTCTTAGCTGACCTAACAATAATAATTTAAGGGCACAATAATAACAATATGGGGGTTACGAGGGTACAATAATAACAATAAGGGGGTTACACTAATAACAATAAGGGACTATACTAGTAATATAAGGACCTAACGATCTTTGTAAAATTCCCAAATCGACAATATTATTTTGGAATTTCACAACTCCCCCTTAGGAGGGCACTCAGAATTTTTAAAAACTTACCACAAGATCAAGAAGGAATTTTTTTGGGATGGCCTTAAATCTGATATTCAAAATTTTGTGGCAGAATGTTTGGATTGCCAACAATATAAAGTTTACACAATTAAGACCCCGAGTCTGGTACAACCTTTATACATTACAAGTCAATGTTAGTAGGAGGTTTCAATGGATTTTATCACAGGTTACTTAAGTCTGAAGGAAAAAATGTCAGTGATAGTTGATAGAATTACCAAGTATGCACACTTTTGTGCATTATCTCATCCATTTAAAGCCAACACATTTGCTACTGCATTTATGGAAAAAATTCAAAATCTACATGGAAACCTGGTATGATTATTGTAAGTGACAAAGATCCCATTTATATTGGAAATTTTTGGATGAATTATTCTCTTGTCTAGGTACTCAATTATCTCATAGCTCATCTTACCATCCTCAATCTGATGGAAAAACTGAAATAGTGAATAAATTTTTGGAAGGATATCTTCATTGCTTTGTATCTGATAAACAAAAACAAGGGTCAAGTGGTTACCTTTGGCTGAATGGTGGTATAACACTTCCTTCCATATTGCAGCAAAAATTACTCCATTTATGGCACTTTATGGATATCATCCGCCTTCCATCACATCATATTTAAGCGAAAATTATAAGGTTCAAGTAGTGAAATATCACATCAAGCATTAACAACAATTTCTCCAGATCTTAAAGGATAGCCTCAATTTAGCGCAGAATCTAATGTAACAATAGGCAAATCATCGTTGCAGCGAAAGAAGTTTTGATGTAGTCCACTAGGTAGTTTTACGGCTAAAACCATACAAACAAATATCCCTCAAGAAAGCTAAGAAGGATAATAAATTATCACCAAATTACTATGGTCCTTACAAGGTGTTGCAAAAGATCGGTACTATGGCATACAAATTGGAGCTTTATGCATCTTCCTGAGTGCACCTAGTTTTACATGTTTCATGCTTAAAGAAGGTTATAGGTGACAAGCGTCCAGTTCAAACAATATTGTCAAAACTTGACGAGGAAGGTAAAATCATATTGGAAACTGAAGCAGTCACGGAAACAAGAACTTGAAAGATGCAAAGTCAATCAATTTCAGAGCATCTCATCAAGTGGAAGAACTTACCCACTGAAGATTCGACATTGGAAGATGAAAATTTTATACAGAAGCATCCAGAACTACTAAAGAGTTGAGGACAACTCTCTTTTGAAAGAGGGGCATGTTAGGTCCTGTTGATGCCCCGAAAATCGTTACATCAACATTGGGGGATAACCACCCGGTCCGGACCTTAAGACAGCTCCTTTTCCGTTTGGGATGGTGGCTCTGATTGGATATAATGGGACCAGTTTCCCAGTAATGAATAAAAGGGGTGGATGAATGATTGGTTTTCTAATAAGTGATAATGAATGAAAGACTTAATCTATAAGCGAAAACGTAAATGAATATTTTATCCCGGGAAGCTTCTATTCTTAAGTGCAACGTTTGGTGATCTGTGTTCGTCGATAGGCATATAGATGACACTATTCAATAAACAAAGACATTTATTTAAATAATAATTACTTCGTTCAAGTAGTTGAACGAAGTAATTGATAAAACATTGTTACACTTATCTTTTTTATATTACTAATACATGAATGATTAGAAGAATAGCAAACTGTTAAACATCCAGTAGTGGAAAGTATAAAGATTGCTGTTAAAACACATTCATATATTCAATAATAGCAAGAATAATCAAACAACAATTTACATAAAAAGAATGAATTCAGACATAGACAATAGTACCATATGAGCTGCAAATCTTTCCCAACGTCAATCGCAATTTGAATTCCTTCTTCCGACTCAGAAATAATTTTAAATAAAGGCAGTAGTGCACATCCACATAAAAGCTTCGTTATCAAAATTTGGAAAAATTGGTCCAGTTTTCATAAAAAATATGCCTGAAGTACAGTAGTGAAACTTCAGGTTTCAGTCATATACAAAAACTTACGACCCTTTCTAAATACATGAAAGGGTCTATAAATACTAAATTAAATTAACAAACTACAAAATTAAAATGCTACTAAATTGGTATAACCCGATCTTGAATATCTCCCCTACAACAATCTGGTAATCAGCATCATGATTCATCACTCTAGCTGTTTGTCTTTTGTCCTGAGTTGGCATATTTCCAGCATTGGTTCCACTTCTTGAGGGCGGCTGAGACAAGAATTGATTTGAGCAGCATAGGCGGCATCGTGTATAACGGGTATGATACACCCGACTGCATCCGTTAAGCATTTGAGGGCGGCTTTCTGGCTGTATGGTTTTACTAGGAACAACCAATAGGTGTCCCAAGTTAAACTTGTAATTCCTGTAATCAATTTCCCATTCTTTTCTAGCTCTTGACAACATGATTGTTCCAATGTATTGGGTGATAATAATTTACCTGGTGTATATTGAGAGATCATGTTAGATAAATAGAGAGTATTGTTAATCAAGTCAATCAAATTGTTCGTAGATGATTTGCATCTAGAAACTGCTCTCTCTGCTTTCATCAATTGGGACTGCCACTCCATGAATAGAATTTCTTTATGGGATTCTAAGATTTTAGGCAAGTTTGCTGCCTGTCCCTCATTAGTGTTCTGCCAAGTAAGAAAATCTGTTAAAGTCTCATCGGCTTGCTCTAAGTCCTGCCTGGCATCAACTGATTTGTTTATTACAGATGTTGTTACGTCACACAGAGGTTCAACTTGGGCAATTTCATGACACAACAATATTATTTGTGTTATTAGCGCCTTATTAATTTGTATTGCTTCTGCTCTGAAATTGGCAGGCTGGGGAAGACTCTTGAACTTCTCTACTTGAGCTGTTAATTGCGCAATTTGCTCATCTTTTGTTTTTACCATCTGCTCATTCATTGCTTTCAATTTTGCTAATGCCTCCGACAATTCTTTCTATCTCTGAATCGCTTCTGCATCTGCTTTCTGTTGTGCCTCCAATAGCTGTGTTTGTAGTGAAGCGATCGTTTGATCCTTTTCTTTCAGCAAATTGCTCACCTCTGATGCCTTATCCATGGTGGCTGCCGAATAGGTACCAGCATATTGGGACAACTTTGTCAGGTCATCGGAGGGGTTGAATTCTTCCTTCCACACTACATTGGATGTTACTGTTTGTTCAGGGAACAGGGAAGGTTGATCAATCCTTCTCCTTTTCCGTTGTCGCTTTATTACAGCCTTATGTTTTGGGCTATAGAAAACATCCAATGGAGGAATATCTTCCACCTACAAAATAATTTGATCGGAAGGATCCTTGGGAATTATTTCTAATTCTGTAGTCGGGGGTAGACCACTGGTTTCTTTGCTTGGAACCTTTTTTGATGCTGTATCCTGTGTATTGGCCGCTTTGGATGTATCAACATCCTTTGAGCTCTCAAGATTGCTTATAATTGAATCAAATTGTTGCCATTCCTGGAGCAATCTTGGGTCAATCTGAGTGTCGACATTCACCTCCTTGCTGCTCTGCTCCTGCTGCCTTTCCTGTTCTTGATCACGTATTCTCTCCTGTTCTTTTCTCTGTGCTTCCTCTTGTTCTTTCCTCTTTGCCTCTTCCTGTTCTAACCTCCGGAGTTCCTCCTGCTCTCTTCTTTGGACTTCTTCAGAGATTTTGGATGTAGCAGGAGTTTTGCTGGTAAGCTGCTGCTCAGGCTCGCTTGATTGTATCATCGGGGCAGTGGCTAACAAATCTAGAGGCAAATTTTGCAACCTCTGCTCTCTAAGTTTGTTAAATTCAACTAACCCGTCGTCATGGTATCTTATTTTAGCTGTCTCTTGAACCTGAAATATCGACTCGGCCGAGGAGAATAGGTCATCAAACTCGTCTTCTTTATGTTCAAATTTAGTGAGTTTGGCCTGATCTAGAACATTATAGACGACCTTTTTCGGATCAAAGCGTCTGTTAAGCAGAGTGGCGAGTTTTAATATATTAATCTTTTCCGCCTCTTTCTCTGCGTGTTTGTAATCACGCAGAGTATAGATGCCACACCTTAGAGGGAAAGGAGGCCAGACTTGCTTCTTTGAATTCCTGAGAGTCTTTGTAGCCGATGCGGATGTAAGCTGATATGCTATCTCTCAAGCTAAAAGTTTGTCTGGTATATACAAGGGGAGGACATGAGGTCTGGCCTGGCTACTGAAAACTCTTACATAAGTGAATTTTGCTCTCCGAACCAGGTTCCTAGGGCTGTCAAGTCAATCTCTGCTTGAGAGGAGATCTTAGGAGTAGGTCTAGCAAAAATTGCATAGTAAATAGGTAGCATGAATCCATTGCAGAGTTGATATAGGTGGTGTTTATAATGGGCTTTCCATAATTTCTGGTGATATATATGAATGGGCATGGGGTCTTGTGGAGTCCATCTCCACCCTAACACAGGAAACTCGGAATTAAAACAGAGGGTATCTAAAATGTAGGCACTAAAGTAAAATGGAGGGACGATTCTATCAGTAACACGGGATTTGTTTCTGAAGTCAAGAATAGCAGTTGCTAACTTATCCGATAATATATTCCCCCAATCCATGATTTCACTATTACATGCTGCCTCCATCAAAGGTACCATCTCTATGGAAAATTTTGAAGAATCATGCAATCCCCACATTCGACACATCATAGCTCCAGCATAACAATAAGGAGAACATAAGGAATTGACGGAGTACTTACCTGAAGACTCATGTTTGTGTTTCGCCGGGTTCTGTCTCCATTCCCGTATAGGCTCTGACTCAGTTTCATTTTCATCTCTAAACTTCTCCAGGAATGCTTTATTATACTTCTTGTCTGGTTCGGGAAAATGGTACATTTGTCTCAAATCATTAGGCTGAAACGAACCGAAAACCCTCCCATCAATAGTGCAGAATATTCTGTTCGTAATTGGAATTTCTTCAATGGCCCATCTCACTACATCTATATATGGGAGGATTTTCTCCCAAGCCGCTACCCTGTGTAGGTAGGAATCAGCCAAATCTTTCAGAGTAGCATCAGATTTCTGGCCCGAGTCTGCTGAAGCTTGTACCGTTGTTTGCTGAGGTTCCTCGGCTTCGACCAGGTTGTAAATGCTCTGCCAAGTTGTATTACCGAGACCAAGACATGTGGTATCTGAGATTAATCCTTTTTTGTTTGGTCCCGGATCGACAGCATGTTGTTCTGTTACCACAGAAGCTGAAGCTGTTCCAGGTTTCTTAGATTTCTTCCCCATTTGGTCTGAATCTGCTATTGCGGAGAAGCTCTGCACAAGAGATAAAATGAACGTAATGCAGAGAATAGATGGCGAAAACTAAGTACTGAAGAATTATGTCAATCAATGAATAATGGAAGATAATCATAAGACTCCCGTGGATATAATTTCTGAAGGGATTTAGGCATAACTGCTCCATTAATTAGCCGTTTAAACCTGTCAATTAGTTAAATGCTCATTAAATCCTTCATTTGCCGAATAGTCTATTTAAGCGTGGATTTGATTTTTATTTGGCATTTGAGCGCAAGTGAATCACTATTGGGAAGCGGAAAGGCTTTTAATAATAATTAATATAATACGTTGAAGCCATATCAATCCTTTTTTGAAAGTCGTGCTTGGCTTTATCGCTATCGGCGATCGGAGGAAGACTTGGGCAGTTTTATTTGAGTTATTGTAGAATCCCCGATCGCCGATAGCGATATCGCTTAACTCGCATCGGGAGCTTTTAAGGAAAAGTTTCATTGTACTCATATCGCATTCCCCGATTGCCGATAATGATATCGCATCGGAGCCAAGAGAGGGGCCTTTTGTTGTGATTGTTTTATTTTCCCGATTGCCGATGATTTATTAACTCAAAGGGTTTTATAATGTTTTGTTTGTTTTCGGACCTTTTTAGAGGAATGATGAGTTAATACCAATTTAATCTAAAAGGGACCCATTTCATATTATAGTTTTCTAAACCAAAATTTTATGAAATGGGGGGTTGTTGTATAGCACAACAAGTCCCTATAATACTAGTGTATCCCCTTGTTGTTATTGTTAGTCTAGCCCCCTTATTTTTATTGCTTTTGCCATGTAGTCCTCATATTGATATTATTGTGCCCCATAGAAGCCCACTATTTTTATTGTTGTGCCCTTACATTATTATTGATATGTCAGCTCCGATTATATTGTGACCCCTTAGAATCCTATATATAGAAAGTAGGATTTTTCATTTGAATCATCCAAAAATTGTCCATTAATGTAATGTAAAATAAGTTGCTCCCTCGAAGAGACTAATTTCTAAGTCATTGATCTATCTTTTCTTCTATTTTGTGAGTGGTTGCATAACATGTAAGCATTAATTTACGGGGCACTTGGAATAATGCTTACATTAGAATGTAGGAAATTTTTTTTTGTTAGTGGTTAGAGTCTATGGAGAGATTTTCTCAACAATATTATCCCATCTTAGAACCTGTTGGATCTCGTGACCACTATCTATGTGGATTGTAATTTGGTTTTGGGGTAAATAATATGATTATTTTGAGTGAATATATGTACCATGTCTGCTTCTCAAATTTCCTATTTTTTGGTGTTGCAAAGGGAGGTCGAAATTGCATGTCCAAGTTGTAGTACAACGAAATGTAGTGTCTTGTAGCTGGAAGGAATAAAACTCTATCTTGACCTCATTGACCTTGGAAATAACTATATTTCTCTAATAAGGTCTTAGGAGGAATATGAGGTAGGGTTTCTATAACAACTACACAGTCGAATTTACAGGGTCAATGTTGCAGGACAAGTTGAAGTATTGAAGCTAACAGGTCGAAGTTGCAGTTAGTAGCTGGTTGGGTGGAGAATAAGGAGAAAGACTTCTTGGAAGGGTTGAATTAGTACTTGGTCTAAGACTTGGGTCTTTGTGTCTCATTTTAAGAAGATTCTATAAGAAGAGAATATTTTTATGGGTCTCCCCTCGGAGGTGTTTTTCCCTACCGAAGAGCCTAATTTATGCATTCTTTTTTGTTGTTGTTGTTTCATTCTTGATATTTGTTTGAAGAAAATATCTAACTAAATAACATAAGAAGACTAACTAAGTTCACAAGAAAATATTAAAGTTAAGGAAAATCGAAATTAATAGTTGTCATTTTGGATTTTCTAACAAATGAATATGCATACTTCAGACAAGCTAAGATATACTCTAGAAATTGAAAGGTGATTATGAAGGCAAAATAGAGAGGAGAAGGAAAAACATGGATAGTGATAGAGTTTTATCAACTCTCTCCTATTAAAGCATGGGCTAGAGTCTCAAGACTTTTCTTTGTTGAATTGAATGTGATCGAAGGGAGAGCAAGTTGGAAATTTAAATCCCTAGCCATAATGGATTGTATTTGTAGTGAGTTGATTTGGGCATATTGGATAATAAATCTCACTCAGATGGCATCACTTCAGTTGCCAAGTCCCACTAGCTTATATATAGTATACTCTTGTGAATGAAATGCTAAGAAAAAATGGGATATAGTCTATCATTCTCTTTGAATTCTAAGTTGCAAGAGGATAAAAGTGGAGAATACAGAGACTCATTCTAGTGAATAGGAGCAAGAGCATCAACGATGATCCATAAATAAGTTGTCGAAGGAAGTTGTGTCACTAGTGGAGATAGTGAGTAGAAGAAGTGGTTTACTAGAGAGGGAGACAGATGTAAAGCTATAAATACTAGAGAAAACATATGAATGGATTCAGAGAATATTAGATAAAAAAATTCGCAATAACGGAGACAAATATTGTAGTACATAAGATTAAAATCAATAGAATAGAGGCATCCATAAACAAGGAGACTAGTCAGAAGTGGTTGGAAGTCAGTGAAGAACACCCAATAAAAAGGAGTGGAACACTAGCCAGAGAAGAAGCCAAGGCACATAATCCAGCAGAAGAAAACAAGGATGTAGCTAGAGAAACTGGAACATCTGGAGCCTAATAAAACTTCAATCTGGAATAAGTTCTGCGAGTATATTTTGTATTTAGGAGTTTTTTTACAAAGTATATGGTATATATCAATGTAGAATTGTAGTTATAAGATCTAAAAGAGGCAAGAAAAAAATTGTGTGGATTCCTTGGAACAGTGAAGCCTATGAAAACACTCACAAGCCTATCTTTGAATTAAAAATAATAATTGTTTCCTCTTAAAAGAAATAATTTCATTGTTATATAATACTTCAAAGTAGTCGTTTTCAATACCATGACCATTAGGCCATCCTCCTATTGCTATTTGTTACTTATGGTGAAGAAGAATCTCCTTATATTGTTTGTAGATTATTTAATATTATGGTGAAGAAGAATCTCGCTGTATTGTTTGTAGATTATTTAATATTTCATCTTGATCTGATATCCTTCTGTATTACTTAGCTCAAAGAAGGATCCTGCTATATGATGCAAAATATCAATAAAAAATATGAATTTTTCCCACTGTAAATATTCCAAGATTTACAAACATGAATGCAAATATTATACTACATAAGTCTCAAAACTAAACATAAAATTATTATTGATTTCAAAACTGCACATAAAATCATCATTGATAAGAAATACTTTGCTGGACAAAAAACCAAACTTAAAATCATCATTAATTTTCAATTTTGAATTGACTTTGAATTCACATATAAGATTATTTTCAAATGCCTTTATCATCATTTGTAGGGTTAGTCCCTTTGAAAACATGGAAAAGAATGGTATCCTCTATAATAAAATGTAAATGTGTAGAGATGGTTATGTAATAAGAATAATTTTCAATTGCCAACCTCAAAAATTTGAATTTAGACTAGTCCCATCTTGATACAAATATAATGTTCATTGTTACAATAAATTATTGGAATCCAAGTGGGCTACATATCATTGGACAGATAAGAGATAGACAAGCTCACATTTTGTTTTATCAATCACCGGATTTCTACTTTGTTGTTTACCAAGCATATTGGTGAGGCTCCGGTTATATCTTTGAACTCATAAATAATTCTTGAATGATGCAGAATATCCACATGTGAAAACCTAATATTCAATGACAACTCTTACAAGCAAAAAGGTATCTAACATTCTCCCTATGTACATGGAGGAAATATTGTGGATTTTTATTATATTTGAAACATACCACTTAAATGTAAATCATGAAACAGATAAATAAAATAGGGTATATTCTCTTGTTCTTGTTGGCTAATCAAATTCTTCTCGGCGATAATATAGACTCTCATTTTCCCGATGGGCCTTCCTTATATACCTTAAGCCACTATGACTGAAAAATATTATCTTATATTGTTAAGGCCCTCAAAGTGTCCAACAACTTTCTTCATTACATTGAAATTACAATGGGACTATTTCCTCCAACAAAAGTTACTATTTCAGTAGAAATGCAAGAAGAAGATAAATAAGATAATAAATAATCATATAGAAGAAACATTATAGAATCATCACTTTTTTTTAATGAACATGTTAGTGACCTATAAATTTTTTGACATAGCAAACAGGTGGCTAAAAATGTTTTTGAGCCTTCAAGAGAAACATTTCCCTTGAAAATATTTCATTCTTGAAGCCTCTATGTGTCTTCTGTTCCTTGAAAAATCTTCACTGTTGTTTCCATTGAAAAAGCCCTGCTGTTTTGAGAAAAAGAATGCTTCAAAAATCCCTCCATTTGCTCCATTTCATCCCCTCAAAATCCCCATTTTTCATCCATTTTCCCCTCACAAAATTCCCCCAAAATCCCTTCAAAAACCCTCCATCTCATCAAAATCTCCTTTTTAAATCATATACTTCCCTTTATTTGGTTTAAGGATGCCTCTTTTCATTTACCAGAACCCCTCATTTGGCTTAAAAACCCTATTTTTAGGCCTAAATCACCCCTTTAACACTTTAGGGCTTAAGCCCCTTTCGATTTAGCTCTTGACCCTTTATTCTTCATATAACTCGGCGCCAGAACCAAGCGCTAGCCCTCAGGCACTAATCGCAATTAGAGTTCCCTTTTTTCCGACTTTTCCTTTGTTATTCAAATTATTCGATGCGATGGACCTTTTTTCTGCCGACCTATGATTAGATCTCCACTGTCGATCTTTTCAGATCCGACGGTCCGCGCTCAATCGCATCGCTCCATCGGCCCTTTGTTTCACTCATCGCGCCAACCCTTCGATTTAATCCTAACCGTTGAATCCACAAGAACCAACGGCCACGATTCAATCATGCTCCGCCCTTGGGCCCTCCATCATTCCCCCTCCGATCTAATCCTGACCGTTGATCTCCCCTCTGATCCGACGGTCCGCGCTAAATCGCAAATCGCAAAATCAAAAACCTTGGAGTTTTGGCCCCCTTCCTTTTCTCCGATGCGATTAAATCCTAGCCGTTCATTCTGCGAGATCCAACGGTCCAAATTTCATCGCACTCTGCCTTCCCCTTTCTCCGTTCCACTGTTCCACCGATCCCCGATTAGATCTCCACCATCCGATCCGCAGATCTAACAGTCCATAATAAACTCGATGGCCCACTTCCGCCTCGTGCACCTTTTCCCATCGCGCTGACATTTCCACCGTCAGATCTCCCCACCCTCCATCCAACGCCTGATATGCATATCGCGTTATTTTCGTGTTCGAACGTTAAATTTTTGAAATCGCGAGATATGAGCAGTTTTCTTTTTCCACGTGTCAGGTGCTGAATGGAATTGCGTTTTTTTGGCAAAATTTCAAGCCCGCTCCAAATTTGCACCAAAACCACTCCAGTTTTCTGCTTACCACCCTGCTCCGCAATTTATTTCTCGTTTGATCGTAGCCGTCCTTTGATTTGATCTGACGGCCTACATTGCATCGTGTTCCCCATTTTTTGTTTTTCATCAGCCTTCCCAAAATTTCTTTCCGACGATCCCAGCCGTCCATTTTCCTGATCTGACGGTCTGGATTCAACATCACCTCCGCCCATTTTCCATTCACCTTTTCTCCCGAAGAATCTTTTCTGCCGATCTCCACCGTTAATCTCTTTAATCGGACGACCATGATATAACCTCGCCACCATGTCATTTTCCACCTTGCCTCCTCTCAGATGATCTCGCCGATCGATCTCAGATGTTGATCATTTTGATCTAACCGTTGCAATTTAACCTCCCGTCCAAACCTCCCAAAGCAGTTATGAGCCCATTTTCAATGATTTTTCATGATTTTTGCAAGAGATGTGAGTTTTTCCAGTCTTCAAAAACAAACAGAGGGCAAGGATAATGACTCACGGGCCATTATTCGTGTAAAGAGGAGACCTGTAGGGGTTCATCGACCCTTACACGAGCCTTCCAGCGCCATCACAACCTGTGCAACCATCAACATAAGTCAAAGAGTATCAGTAACATAGTGAACATTAATCAGAGCCAAATCAGTGAAAAACAGAAAGGACACATCTGCAGAGCAACCTCTACATGCCAAATCAGAGAGGCTCGTCACGTTCCATCGGCCCATACTGCCCCTGCAGTACTATTTTCATTAACACAGGTCATAGTCAAGGAAGTCAAATATTTATTGGCATACATGCAGCTCAAAAGCAATTTCCCACCTACCAGAGCCTCCAAAGGTCAAAAACAAACTGCCAGAGTACAAATACAAGAAAAGGCCTATTCAATGAAGTATGGAGCATGTCACCTCTTCTTCATCAAGCCTCTCGGTGGCCGAGAAACATTAAAATTCTTCATTTAATTAGGCCAACTATCTCCTCTATTACTTCACCTCCTCATCTATAATAACCCCTATAAATTATATTGAAATTGTTGTTGGTTGTTGGGATTCTATTAGTTGTAGAACTGTTTTTGAGGAGAAGCAATTGAGTAGTCTATAATATAGTAGGTTGGGAAGAGAAGTTTGATTGTAAAAGGCCACTGAGCTCAAAGTATGTGACTGGTTTTGCACATCAATTAATCAAGCAGATTCACAGGATCCTAGTCTATATTATTGGTGATGTTTTCCTTACTGTAATTGTTTCCTTTCATGTTTTATCATACTGTCCATCATTCTCTGATAAATAACAGCAAGCATAGATTATGACATACTCTTGGAAGTACCATAAGTCTCACTGTAATCTTTATCTTTATGTTTTCTGCTATTTGTGTATCTAAGAGCAAATTCATCATAATTTAACCAGTATAGAAGTTGGCTAGTCCATGCTTACCGATGTATGAATTTGGAGTTTGTTTCCATAGATGTTCTTGTTTGGTTTCAGCTGAAAGAATTGGGAAACTGGGAGATTAGAGATAGCCCTGTCTCACTAGGTTCCTTTTCCAACAGTTTTCCTTTCTAAGATCCCTTTGAGTCAGTGTCAAAATCATTGAAGGTTCAAAGTCTTTCTCTGATCTTAGGCCTTACTCTGTGATAAATCTTAAATGTTTTCTACTATCTGAAAGTGGTTATGAGGACTACTCGATTGTTTTCCTTGAGAGTATGCTGAAAGCAAGTCTGGATTTAAATGACATCTGACCTGATCTTAAGCTACCCTTTGTGTCTTATTGAGAGTTCCCTTTGAAGTATGTCAAAAGAAGGATAGGTTCAAATTCCTTACCTGATCTTAGACTACACTTTGGTTTATTTCTTTCACCCATTCTTAATGTTCCATTCCACCATCTATCTAAAAATATCCTTTAGTATAAATGACTTGCCCTATGGAAACCCTTGGATAGTTGTTATGCAAGTAATCCGCTTTCATGACTCCATAGCCCAATGGATTAACCTTTCTCTTGACCTATTTTCCCATGCTGAAACATCCTTCTACTCAGTTCCTTCTTTACTTCCTTAACCTTCTTAGTTAATGATCTCCAACCAGACAAATAAAATAAAAAACCCCTGTGCCTCATACCTAGCCTAATACCTCAATTTGAGCCTTAAAGATATATCATTCTTTGTAATTATAGAGAGATCCCTCTCTGGATCCAGGAGGGCTAGATCCTGAGATCTAAAAGTGGTTTGATGTTGTCTCATCATTTGGTATTGCCAAATCTGCCAAATCATGGGAACCACAACATAATGGTGACTCCGCTGGGGAATAAGACCACTTAGCCTCGCTTTGGTATTCTAATTGCTGATGGTGGACAACAACCCTTATTAAAACATTGAAAATCCTCCACCTGGCGACCCCAAAAATTCCTAATAGACCTAAAGACTCCACTGGAGGAAGAACCTGAAATATGGCCAGACCTTATAGAAGGATAGAAAATTTAGGCTAGATTTGGTTTAAAGAATTCATTGTTTTTATCTACCACTACGTGCTATCCTACTTTAAGCCTGATCAAGTGTACAAAGATGAGACCCACATTGATTATGGGAAATATCTCAAGCCTCATTTTTTAGACCATGAGTAGACCAATATACCTGTGAAAAGCCTAGTGAAACAAGAGCCTCATGATGTATCTCTTACCCCTAATGAAACTTCAAGCAGTCACAGGTCTCTTGTTGCACTACCTACACCCACAAAGGTCATAGAAATATATAAGCCTCTGGTTTTGCCTCTTATCTTCCAACCCCTTCCTGTAGGACTTACAAATAAGTTTCCCCTTTATGATGGAGAAAATTCAAAGTTCACTGTTGAGCAGCTTGTTCAAAATCTTGAGGATTTACTTGAATGGTATGAAATAGAAGAAGATGATGTGCGAATTAGAATGTTTGCCTTGTCATTACAAGGAATGGTTAAGAGTTGGTTTAAATACCTTCCAGCTGCAAGCATCATCAATTTTCATCAGTGTGCTCAAGTTTTCCTTGATAGATGGGTAGTCCCGGGAAATGTCTTCCTCATCCTAGAAGAATACCAGAATTTGAAAAGACAACCAGGGGAGACAGTAAAAAAATTTTCAGCCAGGTTCAATAAGGTATACAATGCAATACCTGCTAACATAAAACCACCCTTGAGATGGGCCCTATTGCACTATCCAAGTTCTTTTGACCCTGAGGTGGAATTCCATATAAGAGAAAGAGAGCCTTCGAGCCTGGAAGAAATGCAGAACATAGCAATTACTGTCGAATACAACCTGTGGTGCAGAAAGGAAAGATTAAAAGAAATAAAGAAGGACCAAGCAGAGCAAGTAAGGTAGATCTCTTTAGAAAACAAGCTGGAAAGATTGATAGAGACAGCCAACACCTTGCCAAACATAGAAGAGGAAGAATATGACGTTGAAACCAGAAATGATTATTGGAAAAGACCCACACTTTCTCCTCAGGAAAATAAAACCAAATCTCTGCAAGACATGAGCAACATGTAAAGCATGTATGATGAACAAGATTTTAGATCAGAGGATGAGCTTGTAGATTGCTCTGAAGAAAGACTTGCTGAGAGTCTAGAAGGTTTGATTGGTAACACTGCTTATAATTATGATTTTCCTAGTTTTGATCTATCTGATGATGATTTTTTCCAAAGGGAAACTAAGCTTGCAGGACCATCATCAGTAGATTTATGGGAGGAAGGTCATGACCAGCAACTTCAAGAAAGAAATAAGCCAATGCAGCCTATCTATGATATTGATGAGGAAAGTGTTGAAATCCTGAGAGCAGACGAAGATTCAATGAATCTTCGCTCTGTTATATATCAGATCATCAGTAATAATTTCCATGAAGATAGAAGTCAGTAGCTTTCTAGCTTAGAGGATGAGGAAGAAAGAAATGAAGAAAATATTGAGCAAGATGAATATCCTGAACCTTCTCCTAAAAGGGTTGAGGTAATCAAAGAAACCATGCTCAAGAATATGTTAATTTTTTCATAGAGTTCTGCCCACTCCAGCAGAACCTGCCAGGGTTACAAGAGGACAACATTGCCAAATATGATGAGTCCTCTAGTTCAGGGTACAGTGAGGATGAGGAAGATTTTCTTTCTCAAAGAAATCTTTTTCTTGGTCCAATGGAAGAAGAGGTAGTCCTGGTTGAAACTCACCTGCCAAATACTCCCAACCAGGAAAAGGATGATTGTGATTTCAGGGGCCACACTGAAGATGCATTGATCGAAGTTGTCAAGGATGCAGATAGCCTACCAGTCATGGAAGGCCTTGAAGAAAAAAGTTTGTATCATGCTTTGGATGATCCTGTGGTATAATATATGGAGGCCCTGATTGGCTCAGCTCCCCAAGCATTGATCCTTTGCAAGAGCCAGATTCATCAGAAGTGGTCACCACTGGTTGTGGCCTTGGTTTTGAAGACCCACATTCAAAGCACCCTATGGTTATCTCTGACAAGCAGTCGGTTCTTCCATCCTTTTTTGTTACTGCTTAACTGGTTGCACTGGCATTATTGTATCATATGAAGTAGCAGAGATTTCCAAGTAGAGTAGGGTAGGTAGGAAATCTCAATAAAGCTCAGTTTGTGAGCATTTAGTCAGTTGTTTTTAATTTCTGCAAAGTTTCAGTTCATGAGCAGCTTGTCTTTATGCCATGGACCCATAGCAAGCCAGACAGTCTAATTCTGGTTTGACTGTGTTTTAATTTCTGTTTTAGAATGTAGAGAAATAAATCTGCTAGACAGTTTAATCCTAGCAGATAGTAGTTTAGGTAGAGAAGCTATGAGTCCAACTGTTTAATCTGGTCTCATGGAAAAATAAGGGTAGAAGTAGATAGTTTTTTTTTTCTGTTTGTAAAAAATTTATGACGTAAAAGGTCTGCAAGTCTAAATGCACCTTGAAGATAAAATGCTAGGACAATAGGATGGGTAGGTAGTTGTTTGGGGGAGCATTTCTGCTGATATAATGTCTTCATGATTGTGGCAGCTAATCCAAGAAAAGAAAAGATGGGTCAAGTACCAGGCATCTAGCCTACTTCCAAAGATTATTTTTTGAGATTCTTGACACCTTCAAGAAGATGCCATCCCCATGTGGAGCCACTGTTAGCCACCTATAATTTTTTTAACATAACAAACAGGTGGCTAAAAATGTTTCTGAGCCTTCAAGAGAAACATTTCGCTTGAAAATCTTTCATTCTTGAAGCCTCTATGTGTCTTCTGTTCCTTGAAAAATCTTCACTGTTGTTTCCATTAAAAAAGCCCTGCTATTTTGAGAAAAATAATGCTTCAAAAAGCCCTCCATTTGCTCCATTTCATCCCCTCAAAATCCCCATTTTTCATCCCTTTTCTCCTCACAAAACTCCCCTAAAATCCCTTCAAAAACCCTCCATCTCATCAAAATCTCTTTTTTCAACCATATACTACCCTTTATTTGGTTTAAGGATGCCTCTTTTCATTTACCGGAACCCCTCATTTGGCTTAAAAACCCTGTTTTTAGGCCTAAATCACCCTTTTAACACTTTAGGGCTTAAGCCCCTTTCGGCTTAGCTCTTGACCCTTTCTTCTCCATATAACCCGGCGCTAGAACCAGGCGCTAGCCCTCAGGCGCTAATCGCAATCGGAGTTCCCTTTGTTCCGACTTTTCCTTTTTTATTCAAATTCTCCGATGCGATGGACCTTTTTTCTGCTGGCCTGCAATTAGATCTCCACCGTCGATCTTTTCAAATGCGACGGTCCGCGCTCAATCACATTGCTCCATTGGCCCTTCGTTTCACTCATCGCGCCGACCCTCCGATTTAATCCTGACCGTTGAATCCACAAGAACCAGCGGCCATGATTCAATCACGCTCCGCCCTTGGGCCCTCCGTCATTCCCCCTCCGATCTAATCCTGACCATTGATCTCCCCTCTGATCCGACGGTCCGCGCTAAATCGCAAATCGCAAAATCAAAAACCTTGGATTTTTGGCCCCCTTCCTTTTCTTCAATGCGATTAAATTCTAGTCATTCATTCTGCCAGATCCGACGGTCTAGATTTCATCGTGCTCCGCCTTCCCCTTCTTCGTTCCACTGTTCCGTTGATCCCCGATTAGATCTCCACCGTCCGATCCGTAAATCTAACGGTCCATAATAAACCCGATGGCCCACTTCCACCCCGTGCACCTTTCCCCATCGCGCTGATATTTCCACCATCATATCTCCCCGCCCTCCATCTAACGGTTGATATGCATATCGCGTTATTTCGGCGTCCGAATGTTAAAGTTTTAAAATTGCGCGATATGAGAGGTTTTTTTTTCCACGTGTTAGCTGCTGAATGGAATCACGTTTTTTTGACAAAATTTCAAACCCGCTCCAAAGTTGCGCGAAAACCACTCTAGTTTTCCGCTTACCACCCTCCTCCGCAATGTATTTATCGTTTGATCGCAGCCGTCCGTTGATCTGATCTAACAGCCTACATTGCATCGCGTTCCCCATTGTTTGTTTTTCATCATCCTTCCCAACATTTCCTTCCGACGATCCCAGCCATCCATTTTTCTAATCGGACGGTCCAGATTCAACATCAGCTCCGCCCAATTTCCATTCACCTTTTCTCCCGAAGAATCTTTTCCACCGATCTCCACCGTTAAACTCTTTAATCGGACGGCCATGATATAACCTCGCCACCATGTCATTTTCCACTTTTCCTCCTCTCAGATGATCTCACCGATCGATCTCAGTCGTTGATCGTTTTGATCTAACAGTTGCAATCTAACCTCCTGTCCAAACCTCCCAAAGTAGTTCTAAGCCCATTTTCAATGGTTTTTCGTGATTTTTGCAGGAGATGTGAGTTTTTCCACAATCTTCAAAACAAAACATAGGGCAGGGATAATGACTCACAGGCCATTATTCGTGCAAAGAGGAGACCTACAGGGGTTCATCGACCCTTACATGAGCCTTCTAGCGCCATCACAACATGTGCAACCATCAGCATAAGTCAAAGAGTATCAGTAACACAGTGAACATTAATCAGAGCCAGATCAATGAAAAACACAAAGGACACATCAGCAAAGCAGCCTCTACATGCCAGAGGCTGGTCACGTTCCATCGGCCCATACTTTCCTTGCAGTCCTATTTTCATTAACACAGGTCACAGTCAAGGCAGTCAAAGATTTATTGGCATACATGCGGCTCAAAAGCAATTGCCCACCTACCAGAGCCTCTGAAGGTCAAAAACAAACTGCCAAAGTACAAATACAAGCAAAGGCATATTCAATGAAGTATGGAGCATGTCACCTCTTCTTCATCAAGCCTCCCGATGGCCGAGAAACATTAAAATTCTTCATTTAATTAGGCCAACTATCTCCTCTGTTACTTCACCTCCTCATCTATAAGAACCCCTGTAAATTATATTGAAAATGTTGTTGGTTGTTGGGATTCTATTAGTTGTAGAACTGTTATTGAGGAGAAGAAAATGAGTAGTCTATAATATAGTAGGCTGGGAAGAGAAGTTTGATTGTAAAAGGCCACTGAGCTCAAAGTATGTGACTAGTTTTTCACATCAATTAATCATGTAGATTCACAGGATCCTAGTCTATATTATTGGTGATGTTTTCCTTACTATAACTGTTTCCTTTCATGTTTTCTCATACTGTCCATCATTCTTTGATAAAGAACAGCAAGCATAGATTAGGACATACTCTTGGAAGTACACTAAGTCTCACTGTAATATTTGTCTTTATGTTTTCTGCTATTTGTGTATCTAAGAGAAAATTCATCATAATTTAACCAGTATAGAAGTTGGCTGGTCCATGCTTACTGATGTATGAATTTGGAGTTTTTTTCCTTAGATGTTCTTGTTTGGTTTCAGCTAAAAGAATTGGGAAACTGGGAGATTAGAGCTAGCCCTGTCTCACTAGGTTCCTTTTCCAACAGTTTACCTTTCTAAGATCCCTTTGAGTCAGTGTCAAAAGAATTGAAGGTTCAAAGTCTTTCTCTGATCTTAGGCCTTACTCTGTGTTAAATCTTAAATTTTTTCTACTGTCTGAAAGTGGTTATGAGGACTGCTGGATTGTTTTCCTTGAGAGTATGCTAAAATCAAGTCTGGATTTAAATGACATCTGACTTGATCTTAAGCTACTCTTTGTGTCTTATTGATAGTTTCCTTTGAAGTATGTCAAAAGCAGGATAGGTTCAAAGTCTTTACCTAATCTTAGACTGCACTTTGGTTTCTTTCTTTCACCCATTCTTAATGTTCCATTCCACCATCTATCTAAAAATATCCTTTAGCATAGATGACTTGCCCTATGGAAACCCTTGGATAGTTGTTATGCAAGTAATCCCCTTTCATGACTCCATAGCCCAATGGATTAACCTTTCTCTTGACCTATTTTCCCATGCTGAAACATCCTTCTACTCATTTCCTTCTTTACTTCCTTAACCTTCTCAGTTAATGATCTCCAACCAAACAAACAAAATCAAAAACCCCTGTGCCTCATACCTAGCCTAATAACTCAATTTGAGCCTTAAAGATATATCATTCTTTGTAATTATAGAGAGATTCCTCTCTGGATCCAGGAGGGCTAGATCCTGAGATCTAAAAGTGGTTTGATGTTGTCTCATCATTTGGTATTGCCAAATCTGCCAAATCATGGGAACCATAACAGAACAATCATATTATAGTTTCCATCTTAAGAATCCATCCAAAAAGAAGATAATCATTATGTCAAAAACGTTTAATTTCATTACGAAGTAAATTCTTGAAGTGGTAGTTATTAAGATTGTAGTTCACACAAAAAAAAGAAAATATTTTTAAACACAACCAATTGAATTTTCATTGTATTTCATTATCTTCCATATATCCATTGTATCCAAATTGTTACAATTAAGGATTAATTTTTTCAGTTTCAAACGATACTGCATATAATTTAAAATCAAGAAATGCTAGTAGTAGCAGAAACATCTAAGACACCATAATCTATTAAACATTGTTTTGTGTATGAAAGATCCAAAACTGATCAACACTAAATGTAGCCTTAATGTCGCCTCTTAGTATCTTTTGCCAACATTTACTTTAAGCTTTTCTAAAACGGTGAGCACCTACCTGAACGTAACCATGAATATCCATCCATTAATCCAAATATATTATGTTGTACCAAAACTGGGTTGTAATGACAATTGGTCACCCGGTGAAATCCCTAGGCTCCCTAAAATATCTGAATATTTCCTAAAAAAGAAAAATGCACACTTGGAACTTATCTGGCATTCACTTTTCTCTTATGTTCATAAAAAACTTGAGGTCGTTCCAGACTTCACAAAAACATATTTCTAATAAAAAGTAGGTTAATTTTGGCATGGAAAAAGTTGAATCTAAGAAAAGCAGCATCTCCATGATTGCTTTCAAAAGGAACGTTGATAAAGGTAATACTATGTACCTTTTATAAAAAATAATGATTTATATTTTAACTATGTGGAACTTACATGGCTCGTGACTCCAAGTGTACTCTGACCGTGACACATAGGCAATGTTAGTATTTACTTGAAACCTAGGAAACACATACCAAACCTCTATTATACAACAATATTATAACTTGACACTTACTCACAAGCCGTTGCAATCCTCTCACAGAAAATGGTAGAATATGTAATGTCTGTATGCATCTCACACGTTTATCTTCTGGGAATTTCA
Organism: Pinus albicaulis; assembly: GCA_034641835.2. Lineage (NCBI taxonomy): Eukaryota > Viridiplantae > Streptophyta > Pinopsida > Pinales > Pinaceae > Pinus > Pinus albicaulis. The sequence continues at coordinate 1,196,069,454 of CM076577.1, forward strand.
TTACATGCATATTGGCAGGTAACATACCTTTCAGCTCCAGAGCTAATAAAATCATATCGTGTCCTGAAGGTGTACCGAAGGATAGTGTTATTAGTGATCAGTGGTTCATGTTGGACAGCAAGTCTTTGATACACAAGTATTCAGTATTTGAACAAATGTCGAAGAAAGAAAAAAAAAAGGATGCAAGAAGGTATTTGCACTGGTGTCTAGATAAATTTACCATCTATCATCTCATTAGTGCATAATCTTCTTAGCAATAGGATAATATGTGATGGCACTTGTGAATCTGTACTTCGTTAAAATAAATATTAAATTAAGTTCATACATATGATACATGTAGCTGGAAAAATGATTTATTATGGTACAAATATCATTTATATATTTGTAATAATCCCAACTAAAACAAAATATTCATTTGGAATTGCACATGGGATTTTTAAAAACTTAACACATGGTTAAGAAATAATTTTTTTGGGATGACCTTAAAATCTGATATGCAAAAGTTTGTGGCAGAATGTTTGGTTTTCCAACAAAATAAAGTTGAGACAATTAAGACCTCAAGTCTATTATAACCTTTATCCATTCCAAGTCAACGTCGGGAGGAGGTTTCAATGGATTTTATTACAGGTTTACCCATGTTCGAAGGAAAAAATATCATCATGGTGGTAGTTGATAGACCTACCAAGTATGCACACTTTTGTGCATTATCTCATCCATTTAAAGCCAGCACAGTTGCTACTGCTTTATGGAAACAATTCAAAAGCTACATGAAAACCCAAAGATTATTGTAAGCGATAGAGATCCCATTTTTACTGGAAATTTTTGGATGGAATTATTTTCTTATCTGGGTGCTCAATTAGCTCACAGCTGATCTTATCATCCTCAATCTGATGGGAAAACAAAGATAGTGAATAAATGTTTGGAAGGATATCTTCGTTACTTTGCATCTGATAAACAAACATAATGGGTTAAGTGGTTACCTCTAGCTGAATGGTGGTATAACAATTCCTTCCATACAACAACAGAAATGACCCCATTTATGGAACTTTATGGATATCATCCATCTTCCATCACATGATCTTTAAGAGAAAATTCTAAGGTTCAAGCAGTGGAAGATCAAATAGAGCATCAACAACAAGTTCTCCAACTCTTAAAGGCTAACCTCAATTTTGCGCATAATTGAATAAAACAACATACATATCAGCATCATAACGAAAGAAGTTTTGATGTAGAAGACTGGGTATTTTTACGGCTACAACCATATGAAAAAATGTCCCTCAAGCAAGCTAAAAATGATAATAAATTATCACCAGAGTACTATGATCCTTACAAGGTGTTACAAAATATTGGTACTATGGCATACAAATTGGAGCTTCCCGCATCTTCCCAAGTGCACCTAGTTTTCCATGTTTCATGCTTAAAAAAGGTTATAAGTGACAAGCTTCCAGTTTGAACAATATTGCCAGATCTTGATGAGGAAGGTAAAATCATATTGGAACCTAAAATAGTCACGGAAACAAGAACTCGACAGCTACGAAATCAATCAATTTATACAGAAGCATCCAGAACTACTCAAGCATTGAGGACAACACTCTTTTGAAGGAGGGGGGAATGTTAGGTCCCTATAATACTCATGTATCCCCTTATTGTTAGTGTTATTGTAGCACCCTTATTGTTATTGTTGTGTCCATGTAGTCCCCATATTGATATTATTGTGCCCCATAGAAGCCCACTATTGTTATTGTTGTGCCCTTACATTATTATTGTTATGTAGGTTCAGATTATATTGTGATACCTTAGACTCCTATATATAGAAAATAGGTTTAAAATTTTCATTTATGTAATGTAAAGGAGGTTTCCCCCTTGAAGAGACTGATTTCTAAGTCATTTATCTATCGTTTCTTCTATTTTGTGAGTTGGTTGCATAACATGTATGCATTAAAGGGGGCACTTGGAATAATTCTTACATTAGAATGTAGGAAGATTTTGTTTGTTAGTGGTTAGAGCCTATTGAGAGATTTTCTCAACAGTGTTCTCCTATCTTAGAAACTGTTGTATCTCTTGACCACTATTTATGTGTTTTGTAATCTTGATTTGGGGCAAATAATACAAACTGTTTTGAGTGAATATGCGTACCATGTTTACTTTCCAATTTCTTATTTGTTGGTGCTGCAAAGGGAGGTTGAAATTGTAGATCCAATTTGCAATACAAATAAATGGAGAGTCTTGTAGTTGGAAGGAAGAAAACACTAGCATGACCTCGTTGAACTTGGAAATAACTATATTGCTTTAAGAAGTTCTCAGGAGGAACCTATTAGGGTTTATATAGCAGCTACAAAGCCAAATTTGCATGGTCAAAGTTGCACGACAAGTTGCAGGTTGCAATATTGAAGCTAGCAGGTCGAAATTGTGATTAGTAGTTGGTCAAGTGCAGAATCAAGAGAAAGACTTGTTAGAAGGGATGACTTAGTACTTGGTCTAGGACAATGGGTCTTTGTGTCTCATTTAAAGAAGATTCTATAAGAAGAGAAGAGTTTTATGGGTCTTCCCCTTGGATGGGTTTTTCCCTACCTGAGAGCCTAATTTTTGTGTGCTTTGTTGTTGTTGTTTCGTTCTTGATATTTGTTTGAAGAAAAGATCTAACTAAATAACATAGGAAGACTAACTAAGTTCACAAGAAAATATTAAAGTTAAGGAAAATCGAAATTAATAGTTGCCACTTTGGATTTTCTAGCAAATGGATATGCATACTCCAGACAAGCTAAGATATACTCCAAAAATCGAAAGGTGATTCTGAAGGCCAAACAGCAAGGAGAAGGACAAACATGGAGAGTGATAGAGTTTGGTAAATTCTCTCCTATTAAAGCATAGGCTAGAGTCTCAAGACTTTGCTTTGTTGACTTAAATGTGATCGAAGGGAGAGCAAGTTGGACTTTTAAATCCCTAGCTATAATGGATTGTCTTTGTAGTGAGTTGATTTGGGCATACTAGATAATAAATCTCACTCAGATGGCGTCACTTCAGTTGCCGAGTCCCACTAGCTTATATAGAGTATTCTCTTGTGAACAAAATGCTAAGAACAATTGGGCTCTAGTCAATCATTCTCTTTGAATTCTAAGTTGCGCGAGGATAAAGGTGGATACTACAGAGGCTAATTCTAGTGAATAGGAGCAAGAGCATCAACGATGATCCATAAATAAGTTGTCAAAGGAAGTTGTGTCACTAGTGGATATAGTGAATAGAAATTGTGGTTTAGCATAGACGGAGACAGATGTAAAGCTAGAACTGTTAGAGAAAAAATATGAATGGATTCAGAGAATATTAGATAAAAAATTGGCAATAACATAGACAAATATTGTAGTACTTAAGATTAGAATCAATGGAGTAGAGGCATCAATAAACAAGGAGACTAGCCCGAAGGGGTTGGAAGTCAGCGAAGAACACCAAAGGAAAAGAACTAGAACACTAGACGGACAAGAAACCAAGGCACATAATCCAACAGAAGAAAACAAGGATGTAGTTGGAGAAACTGGAACATATGGAGCTTAATAAAACTTCAATCTAGAATATGTTTTACGAGTATATTTTGTATTTAGGAGTTTTTTTTACAAAATATATGGTAGATATCAATTTAAAATTGTAATTATAGAATCTCAAAAAGGCAAGAAAAAATTTGTGTGGATGTCCTGGAACAATGAAGCCTATGAAAACATGAAATCACTGACCAACTTATCTTTTAATTAAAAATAATAATTGTTTCCTTTTAATTTGCATTGTTATATATATATATATATATATAAACTAGCATAAACCCTATAATAAACTCGATAATGCAAAAACCTACGCTCGAGTGTTGGTGCCCGGGCTGCCATTCCAGTGGATCTTGTACTGCGTTGAAGGGCCCAATCGTATCCAAATGCCGCATCCACATATGTTCCTCTGAGCGCTCTATCGAAATAACCTGTAGGAAAATGTAAGGGGTGGGCAATAGATCAGATAGAAAGGTCCCGGGGTGTTCGATGGGGCACTGTATATTCCTCCAGCCATATGACAATTTTGTGAACAATGAGATGGGATATAATCTGATGGCTCTTTGAGTATTCGGAGCTTTCCAAATTTCTCATAGAATAAAATAAGGGATGACGACTTTTTGCTTTTCACCCCTCTCCAGATTTAAAATTTTTTTGTATGGAACGCGCATATAATGATACATGTCTCCATAAAGAAATGTGTGTTGTGTTTTGGGTATCACAACATAAAGAGCAGCAACCAGGGCCATGTATACCTCTCTTACTCAAGTTTTCCCATGTGAAGTTCCTGTTATGCCATACCAGCCAATTAAATAAAATAATTTTGTGATGAATGTATAGATGCCGTACATTGTGAAACCAGCTTTCCTGTAGCACGTGAGTGGAGTATATGATGTGTTTGTAGCACCAACAACACCTTAAATTGATATCCTTCTATATTAATTAGCAATATTTTGCTGATAATGCAGACAAAACAAAAGACAATTACCATTACATACATGATAATGCAGACAAAACAAAGGAGAATGACCGTATAAACCAGTGTTGAGAGGCTCCTTATACGGCAGGCCCATTTGCTCACTAAGCCTCTCTTTCTAAGATTTTTTCTACACATAAGCAAGTTTTAGTTTTTTAATAATATTCAAGATTGCTGTCAGAATGATAAATCCATTTTCTGTGACCGCCGCTTTATTTATTTAATTTTTTTTTTTTTTTAAACACGGCATCTAAATTTGTACCCTCTATATAATAGATTTAAACCCGTTTGTTTTTTTAATTTTGAATTGACTTTTAATTCACATATAAAATTATTCTCAAATGCCTTTCCCATGTAGGGTTCGTCCCTCTGAAAACGTGGAAAAGAAAGGTATCCTCTATAATAAAATGTAAATAGCTCGAGATGGTTGTGTAATAAGCATAATGTTCAATTGCCAACCTCAAAATTTTGAATTTACACTGGACACAAATATAATGTTCATTTTGACAATAAATTGCTGGAATCCAAGTGGGCTGCATATCATGAAACAGATAAAGAGAGAGACAAGCTCACATTTTGTTTCAACAATCACCAGATTTCTGTTGTTTACCAAGCATGTTGGTGAGGCTCTGGTTTTACCTTTGAACCCATAAATAATTATTCTTTAATGATAAAGAATCTCCACATGTGAAAGCCTAACAGTTAATGACAATTCTTACTAGCAACAAGGTATCCAACATTCCACGTATCTACATGGAGGCAATGTATCCAGAAAAACACAAAAGATTTTTAAACACAGCTAGTTGAATTTTCACTATCTTCCATACATCCATTGTATCCAAACCGTCACAATTGACGATTAAATTTTTCAATTTCAAACAACACTGTATTTAAAATCAAGAAATATCAGTAATAAAGGAAACATCCAAGACATCATAATCCATCAAACATTGTCTTGTCTATGACAGATACAAAATTGGTCAACACTAAATATAGCCTCTTAATATCCTTGGCCAACATTTACTTTAAGCTTCCAAAACTTTGAGCACCTGCCTGAACATAAGCATGAATATCCATCAATCCAATAGACTGTGCTGTACCAAAAACTGGGTTTTATTGAGCGGGAAATATTAAACCAGAAAAAAATAGATTCATAATGGAATGACAAACTAAAAAATAAATTCACACAATGAAACACACAGAATTTACGTGGTAAAACCTTGACAAGGTGTCAAGGAAACCTCCACGGGGCAAGGGATT
>CM076577.1:1196075319-1196213217 GCA_034641835.2 Pinus albicaulis
CGTTCCTCAATGGAGTTATCGAGGAAGAGGTGTACATAGAGCAGCCTGAAGGTTTTGAGATCTTCAGCAGTGAGTCGCATGTGTGCCGACTCAAGAGAGCACTGTATGGGCTGAAGCAAGCACCTCGTGCTTGGTACACTCGGATAGACAGCTACCTCACCGGGCTTGGATTCTCCAAGAGTGAGGCGGATCCAAACCTGTACCAGATTGTGGTGGAGGGGAAGCTGTTGATCATCGTACTGTATGTAGATGATCTGATTTTGACTGGCGATGAGCAGTTTATACTTTCATGCAAGGAGGATCTTGCACGAGAGTTTGAGATGAAGGACCTGGGCATCCTTCATTATTTCCTGGGATTGGAGATTTGGCAGCGCAGTGGAGCACTGTTTGCTTCTCAGGGCAAGTATGCCCGAGAGATTCTGGAGAGGTTCAACATGCAAGGCTGCAAGCCTGTTGACACTCCTCTTCCTGGTGGTTGGAGGAAGGAGGATGCTACTTTAGCGGAGGTAGTGGATGCCACTGTCTATCGACAGTTGGTGGGGTCGCTTATGTATCTGGTCAATACACGACCCGATCTATGCTATGCAGTTAACCAGCTTTCGCAAGCTATGGTTAAGCCTACCAAGCTCTTTTGGAAGGCAGGCAAGCATGTATTGCGCTATATTAGAGGCACATCGGGATATGGTTCATGGTACAGGCAGGAGGATCAGTTGAGGTGGCATGGCTTCACGGATTGGTATCATCAAGATTGTGGTGGAGGGGAAGCTGTTGATCATCGTACTGTATGTAGATGATCTGATTTTGACTGGCGATGAGCAGTTGATACTTTCATGCAAGGAGGATCTTACACGAGAGTTTGAGATGAAGGACTTGGGCATCCTTCATTATTTCCTGGGATTGGAGATTTGGCAGCGCAACGAAGGAATGTTTGTTTCTCAGGGCAAGTATGCTCGGGAGATTCTGGGGAGGTTCAACATGCAAGGCTGCAAGCCTGTTGACACTCCTCTTCCTGGTGGTTGGAGGAAGGAGGATGCTACTTCAGCGGAGGTAGTGGATGCCACTGTCTATCGACAGTTGGTGGGGTCGCTTATGTATCCGGTCAATACACGACCCGATATATGCTATGCAGTTAACCAGCTTTCGCAAGCTATGGTTAAGCCTACCAAGCTCTTTTGGAAGGCAGGCAAGCATGTATTGCGCTATATTAGAGGCACATCGAGATATGGTTCATGGTACAGACAGGAGGATCAGTTGAGGTGGCATGGCTTCACGGATTGGTATCATCATATCAGAGATTGTGTTCAGCGAAGAATCATGATGCTTTCATATGTTCCCATGGAGGATCAGGATGCCGACATCCTGACGAAGGCGCTCACCAGGAGCAAGTTCGAATTCCACAGAGGCAGGATAGGGGTTGCAGATAATCCATATCTTGCCGAGAGGGAGTGTTGAGAATGCAGCAAGATGATGGAGCTTAGTGAAATGAAGTCGCCTTCACTAAGTGGGCCCGCAGGCGAATTCTGGCGCAAAGTCTATTTTTAGACTATGTCTATTTTTAGACACATGGAGCATGGTTCGGGGATTCCAGTTTGAGATTCTTGGAGCATTGGTCATGTTGGTAAAAATATATGAGACTCTATTTTTTAGGTCGAAGAGGTTGAAGGCTATTTTTATACTGCCTCTCCTAAAAATAAGGAAGTCAAATATTATTTACCCTTAATAATATTTGGACTCTAAACAGCAGTTTACTCTCTTGGAGCACTTCAGTTCGAGCTACAGAAGTGGCTCATGCATCTGACAGAGGAATCACGTGGTTCCCAAGGGTTTGATGGCATCATGCATGGTTGACTTCAGTTGGACTTCAGTGGCAAAAGTTTGGAGGAGTTAATGAGACAGATAGTGGAGTTGTGTTCTGTTTATTTTAGTTGAACTGATTGAGATTAGTTTAACTAGCTAATCAATTATTTATGAGTGGAGTGAATTAAATATTATTTAATTCATTAATTAGTAACTCATTATTCAACTCAAGAACACATCAGCTCACTACAGTGCATGATCAGTTCAGTGGAGACCAGTGAAAGAGGTAGATGAAAGGGTGGAGTTAGCTATCAGTGGCGACATCAGTTGTGCATGAGATTTGCACCACACTTGGAGGAATTTCCCATGATGATTGCGCTGTCAAGCCAAGAAGATTCGAACCTTGGATCTCTATATAGACAGGCCTGGATTGCGCAATAGAGGCAAGGCAATTGGCGGTGAGTTTTGAACCAGTAACCTGTTCAAAACTGAGCTAGATTGTGGGTAATTGTATGAGAAAGTACTGAGTACTTGTGAGGAGTATTGTACTGAGTTTGTTACTTGATTTCTCCATTATAATATACACAATAGCTACGGGGTTTTCAGCTATAAGCTTTCCCCATACATACTATGTTAATGTGTATGATGATTTGATGTGTTATTGCTTGATTTTATTTCCGCATGTTTGATGATCTGAGTGGAAGAGATTATGTGTTGCATATAAATTCAAATTGTATGTGATTAGGATAGTCTCGGTGGATAATTAATCATTATTCAGCAAATTTCTACAAATTTTGCTTTCAATTTTTCTTGCCAACCTGAATGCCTTCTCCAATGAATTAGGTTCCAAAAGGAAAACCTCATGTTGGATGTTATCCTTTAAAGTCCCTATGAATACATCAATCCTATGCTCCTCTGGAATATCATTTACCCTTATATTCAATTTTTGGAAGTCCTCAATGTGCCCAATCATTGAACCATTTTGTTTGAGATTTATCAATTGGCTAAAGAAGGTGTTTCTCTTTGTATCCTCATAATGCACTATCATTTCTTCCGTAAAAATTGACCAAGTGACAATTTGTTTACGAGAGAAAAGAAATCGATACCATACAATTTGATTGGGTTCTAGATATAAAGTTGCAATTCCTACCTTTTGTGTGTTTTGCACATTATGGAGATCAAAATATTGCTCCATTTGTAGTATCCATGTTACGAGATCCTTTCCATCAAACTTCCTCATATCTATATTTGGAATATGGCGGGTCTTCAATCCAATGTTAGAGTCTATGAAATCATGATTGACATTTCTTTTGTTCTCATCATGAGTTTCCTCTATTGCTTTTTCACCATTAGGAAAATTTTCTTGTAGCAATTTTGTCAAACCTTCCATGTTTTTCTGAAAATATTCCATGTTTCCTTTCATTTTTTCTTCTATACCATCAATCTTAGCTTCCATTTCATTCTTAAAACCATCCATCTTAGCTTATGATACTTTTTGTGAGATCAAAATTTATTGCACCTGGTCTCATAATTTTGATATATCATGTTGTATTTCTTCCTCTTCTTCATACGTCTTAGTAGAGATTTCATGTTTCTTACTAGGTGTTTCCATTTTATTTATTCGTGGCATCAATTAATGATATTTATGCTTCACTATGCCCTTCGAATCACTTCAAACTGTTTTTTCAAACAAAATTTCTACAAATTTTTAAAAATACACACCTTTTTCTTGCTTTTGAGGAGCTCAATATTGAACCTGATGTATCTCTGTGATTTCGGGTCCTCAAGATTTGAAATTCCATCCTGTAGTATCCCTCTGAGTCTTCTTTCCAATGCCATAGGTCAGACCTAATTTTTATTCTTCAAGTTAAAGTTATGTCTGATCTCCCACGATGCCCCGATTATAGATTGGTTCAGTAAAAAAACTTGTATGAAGTGCCACGTGTCACTGTTTTGACCAGCGGCGCTGAAATTTCTAAAAACAAAATACAATCCGTTCACTTTCTGTCACTTTTTACAGAATTCAAATCTGATGCCTGAAACGAAAGTTATGACCATTTTACCTAGGTCACCTATTTGAGATTGAATTTTGGAACCTTCAAAAACCCTAACTTCCCCGAATCATATCTATGAAAATATAGTGAACCAAGATCTAAAATTTTTACACCTCATTCCTTAGGATTTTGACTTCTCGTGTTAAAAATTTAAGCTTATGAACCTTTGTAGAAAAAAAATTATAGAGAAAATGTGAAGATGACCTATTTGCAGCAGCAAAACCCTAGAATCCAAAGCTCGGATACCAAATGTTATGCAACTAGCTCAAAAAATAGAAGAAAAGACAGATCAATGACTTATAAATCAGGATCTTTGAGTGGGAAACTTCCATTACATTACAGAAATGAAAAATTCTTGGATGATTCAAATGACACAACCTACTTTCTATATATATGAGTCTAAGGGGTCGCAATATAATCAGAGCCGACATAACAATAATAATGTAAGGGCACAATAATAACAATAGTGGGCTTCTATGGGGCACAATAATATCAATATGGGGACTACATGGTCCCAACATTAAAAATAAGGGGGATACACTAAAAATAACAATAACGAGATACACTAGTATTATAGGGACTTAACATTTACATCATTAAATACAAAAAAGACAAATTACAATTCACATGTCACATTTATCTGAATGGTCTTCCTCAACACTTATCCCCACTCTAAAGTCTCACGGATAATGCTCTTTTCACCACCATAATTTTCGAGCTTCCCATTCAAATCATTTAAGACATAACCGCCTCTGACCATATTTGATGAAATTTTTATAATTGATGTTTCTCGATCTTTCAAAGGAAAATCTCGATACTGGACCACCCTATGGACAATCTCCCATCTATCAAAGTGTAGCATACTACAATATATATATATATATATATATATATATATATAGGTGAGTTGTCTAATTAATGGAAATATTCAATAGTTAATTATGCAAATGACAAGGATCTCATAACATACCCTATAATTGATGATCTTGAAGCCCGAAGCACAACAAGATCCATCAATATATAACAGATTACACAATTAAATTAGCAATACGTTTTCTCAGAACGAAAGAACTTAGAAAACCAATAATTTAATCATATTCCTGTATTCATCAATTGGTTTTGCACTTTTTACACAAATTTTACACACCAAAAACAATAAAACTAATCTTCTCCACACTATAATAAAAACAATATTCCTCAAAGTAAAGTGAAACAAAACTTTGGAAATATATATCTAGTGACTAGAAAAAACTGTGAAGCATATTCCACACCACCAAAGATTCGTAAGGTGATGTTTTGATATACTCTTCGTGGATTTGCAAACTCCCTTAAGTAGCTGAAAAGGGATTTATAATAATTCAAACTCTAATTGTGCAGGCATCGGTTTTTTAAGCCAGGTTCCGACTACTCTTGCTACATGAAGCCCGCCTCTTCGAAAAATGTTGACTTTTCGTGCTAAGTCCCTATATTAATAGTGTAGTCCCTTATTATGCTAGTGTAGCCCCCCTTATTTTTATTGTTGTACCCCTGTAACCCCCATATTGTTATTATTGTGCCCTTAAATTATTATTGTTAGGTCGGCTAGGATTACATTGTGGCCCCACTAGGATTACAATTGGGCCCCATGGAATCCTATATATAGAAAGGAGGTTTTGTAATTTGTATCATCCAGTAATTGTTCATTAATGTAATGTATTGGAGGTTTCCCCCTTGAAGTGGCTTATTTCTAAGGCGTTGATATCTCTTTTCTTCTATTTTTGGAGCCGGTTTCACAACATTTGGTATTAGAGCTTTGAGATTCTAGGGCTTCGCTACTCTAAACAAGTCATCATGGAATTTTCGCTATAAATTTTTGTCTACGAAGGTTCAGAATCTGAAATTTTTAGGGTACAAATCCAAAATCCTGAGGAAACTCCTCACAAAATTTCAGATCTTGGTTTGCAATATGTTCGGAGATATGATCTGTGGAAGGTAGTGCTTTTTCGGGCTCCTGAATTTCATCTCAAAGAGGTGATCATCGTAAAATATTCATAACTCTCTCTCCGAGCATCGGATTGGAGTGTCGTAAAAAGTGATCGGAAACACAATACATCAGCTTTTCATCTATCAATTTTAGAGCCAAAGGATCAAACAATGACACGTGGCAAGTCGTAAAAAATTTCTCTACTGAACCAGTCCATAATTAGGTCTTTGTGGGAGATTGGACATAACTTTGTCTTGAAGAATCTAAATCAAGTTAGACCTGTGGAATTCAAAAGAAGATTTAGAGGGATACTTCAGGGCCAAATTTCAGCTATTTAGGATCTGAAATCACATAGATAATTCAATTTCGATATCGAGCTTCTCAAAAGAAAGAAAAAGGTGTATATTTGGTATTTAAAATTGCATAAAGTTTGTTTGAAAAAGTAGTTTGAAGTGATTCCAAGGGCATATTTTAGAATTTTTATCATTATTTGGTTCTATAATGCCTCCAAAAATAATTCCATACCCATTAAGCCCTCAAAAAGCTATACTATAACGCGAAGAGGAATAATTGCAGTATGAGATATCAAAATTACAGTACCAAGTGCAACAAATTTCGATCTTACGAAGAGCAACTGAAGATGACATAGATGGTTTAAAAGAAGAAATGGAGGCTAATTTGGATGGTTTGAAGGATAAAATAATAGCTAATATGGATGATAAATTAGTGGAAGATGACATCGAGCATCAACAACAAGTTATCCAACTCTCAAAGGATAACCTAACTTTGGTGCAGAATCTAATGAAACAACAGGAATATCAACATCACATCGAAAGAAGTTCTGAAGCAGTCACAAAAACAAGAACTCGATAAGTACGATCAATTTCAGAGTATCTTAGAAAGTGGAAGAACTTTCCTGTAGAAGATTCCACATGGGAGGATGAGAATTTTATACAGAAGCATCAAGAAATAATCAAGCGTTGAGGACAACACTTGTTTAAAGGAGAGGGGCATGTTAAGTCCCTATATTAATAGTGTAGTCCCTTATTATGTTAGTGTAGCCCCCCTTATTGTTATTGTTGTACCCCTGTAACCCCCATATTGTTATTATTGTGCCCTTACATTATTATTGTTAGGTCGGCTAGGATTACATTGTGGCCCCACTATGATTATATTGTGGCCCCATGGACTCCTATATATAGAAGGAGGTTTTGTTCATTTGTATCATCCAAGAATTGTTCATTTATGTAATGTATTGGAGGTTGCCTCCTCGAAGTGGCTTATTTCTAAGGCTATATTCTTATGTTTCAGTAGATGATTTTCAAGTTTGTAGGTGAAATTGTGCAAACAGGGTAGAAGAAGTATCTTGATCGTGCTACGCATTTGTCGTTGGAAATTTGAATTTACCATCGATACCGTTAGTGCTTACCAGTCATACCGCCATCGTTGATCAAAATTGCTTTACATATTAGGCGTCTCATACCGAAATAAATTTCACCATTTCGCTAGGTCATGGATTCATTGATGGTAGTTTACCCCATGACGATTTCTCTATGATTTTCCTTCCTATGGTATTTGGATCATAAGTTGCTTTCACTCTCAAATCATGTCAGTAGGTCATAGGACGGGTCTCATTAGTTTCTAGGGCCTCACCATGATCAATTAATGAGTCAAGTGTCAAATAAAGATCAGCAAGGTCATGAGGAAGTCAATAAACTCAAAATTATAGCACCAGGAAGATCAAAGATATCATTTATTTAGTTTGATACAAGTTCCACCTCAAAACCATGTTTTGAGGTGAAAGCATAATACTTTGCCCTTCAGTCACAATTCAGAAGCTGCCATCTCCGACAAGATCATAACCCTGCCTTTCAGAGAAGGTTTTCACAGCATGTTCAATGTCAAATAATTCTCCAAGTAGATCCAGCAAAAAGAGCCCGGAAAGAGCTTTCCAACGGTATATTGCACTCTCAAAACTAACTTCTGGATTGAAATTTATGCTTAAGTGAAGTAAAAGCCCTTATATCCTCATATACCCCCTATTTCCCATTTCTCCCTTTAAACTTTATATTATTAAAGTTTTATATTTCTTTAATAAAATCCTTTCCCCCCCCCCCCCCCTTTTCCAAAATACATAGTCGCATGATTAAAATTGAATTATTATATTAAATCTGATCCCAAACCACTTCCCCTCTATCCCCTGTTGAAAACCTTATGATAGACATTTCGAAGGTTCATATATATATACCCCCCTGCCATTCCCAAACCGTTAGGTCCCTATATTACTAGTATAGTCCCTTATTGTTGTTAGTGTAACCCCCTTATTGTTATTATTGTACCCTTGTAACCCCCATTTTGTTATTATTGTGCCCTTAAATTATTATTGTTAGGTCGGCTAGGATTACATTGTGGCCCACTAAGACTACATTATGGCCCCATGGACTCCTATATATAGAAAGGAGGTTTTGTAAATTGTATCATCCAAGAATTGTTCATTTATGTAATGTATTGGAGGTTTCCCCCTCGAAGTGGCTTATTTCTAAGGCGTTGATATTTTTTTTCTTCTATTTTTGGAGCTGGTTACACAACATTTGGTATCAGAGCTTTGGATTCTAGGGTTTCGCTGCTCCAAACAGGTCATCGTGGCATTTTCGCTATAACTTTTTTTTCTACGAAGTTTCAGAAGCTGAAATTTTTAGGGTGCAAAGCCAAAATTCTGAGGAAGATTTTCTAAAAATTTCAGAGCTTGGTTCGCAATATTTTCAGAGAGACACTATCCGTGGAAGGTAGGTCTTTTTTCAAGCTCCTAAACAGCTATCGTGGTACTTTTCGTTTATAAGTTGTTTTCACGGCTGTTCGGAATCTGAAATTCGTATGGTGCGAATCTGAAATCCTGAGGAAATTCTTCAAAAAATTTCAGAGCTTGGTTCGCAATATTTTTGGAGATATGATCTGTGGAAGGTAGTGCTTTTTCAGGCTCCTGAATTTCATCTCAAAGAGGTGATCGTGGGAAAATTTCAATAAATCTCTCTCTAGGCATTGGATTGGAGTGCCGTAAAAATTGGTCATAATCACATGGAATTTAGTTTCTTGGCTATCAATTTCAGAGACAAAGGATGAAACAATGACACGTGGCAAGTCCTACACGTTTTCTCTATTGAACCAATCCAAAATTAGGTCATTGTGAGAGATTGGACACAAATTTGTCTTGGGGAATCGAAATTAGATCAGACCTATGGAATTTGAAAGAAGTTTCAGAGGGATACTACAGGGCTGAATTTCAGATATTGAAGATTTTTAATTACAGAGATAATTCAATTTCAATATCGAGCTCCTCAAAGAAAGTAAAAGGTGTGTATTTGTTTTCCGAATTGCATAAGTCTTGTTTGAAGAATCAAGTTGAATTGATTCCAAGGGGATATTGTAGAATATGTATCAATATTGGATTCTAAAATGGCACCTAAAAATAATTCAACACACATTAAGCCTTCAGAAAGCTCTACCATGACTCATGAAGATGAAGAATTGCAACATGATCTATCAAAATTACAAGAGCAAGTGCAACAAATTTCACTCACAAAGAGCAACAAAATGAAATGGAAGTTTTGAAGAAAGGCATGGAAGTGAAGATGGACGGTTTGAAGAAAGGCATGGAAGCTAAGATGGATGGTGTGGAAGTGAAGATGCAGCGCTTGAAGAAAGGCGTGGAAGCTAAGATGGACGGCGTGGAAGCTAAGATGGATGGAATGGAAGCTGGCATGGAAGCTAAGATGGATGATCTAAAATAAAACATCGAAGATTTGACAAAGTTGATACAAGAAATGTTTCCTAATGGTGAAAAGATAGTAGAAGAACCTCATGATGAGAACAAAATAAATGTTAATCGTGATTTCATAAACTCTAATGTTGGCGGGAAGAACCACCATATTCCAAAAAAGGATATGAGGAAGTTTGATGGAAAGGATCCTGTAACATGGATACTACAGATGGAGCAATATTTTGATCTCCATAATGTGCAAAACACACAAAAGGTACGCATTGCAACTTTGCATTTAGAACAAAATACATTTGTATGGTATCGATGGCTTTGCTTCCGTAAAAAAATTGTCACTTGGTCAATTTTTACGAAGGAAATGATAGCACATTATGAGGATACAAAGAGCAACACCTTCTTTAGCCAATTGATAAATCTCAAACAAAAGGGTTTAGTGGGGCAGCACATTGAGGACTTCCAAAAATTGAATATAAGAGTAATTGATATTCCAGAGGAACACAGGATTGATCTCTTCATAGGCACTTTAAAGGATAACATTCAACATGAAGTTCACGTTCTGGAACCTGATTCATTGGAGAAGGCATTCAGGTTGGCAAGAAAAGTTGAATGTAAAATTATGGCGACAAGGAAGCCTACCACTCAATTCTATAAAGAAGGAAGTGTTGCTACGCCTAGATTTCCAGAACCTACAAGGTTGACACCACAACAATTGGAAGAAAAAAGAGCAAAAGGGCTTTGCTACAGTTGTGATAGCAAATACACTAAAGGTCATAAGTGTGCTGAGAAGAAATTATTTTACACAGATTGTGAAGAGGAAGAAGAAAATGAACAAGAAGAGGATATACACCAGGAACCAGCCCCAGAAGAGGAAGAAATGAATCCAACCATATCGTGTAATGCACTGGCAGGAATTACCACTCCTCAAAATCTCAAGATAAAAGGAAAAATCAAGAAGAGAAAGGTAATAGTGTTGATTGATTCAGGTAGCACCCATAATTTTATTCATTGTAAGGTAGCCAAGGAATTAAATTGTTTCCTATACCCAGCACCAGAATGTCAAGTGATGGTTGCAAATGTAGGAACTATAAATTGCTCGGGAAAATGCCATAATATCAAGCTAACCATGGGGGAATATGTATTGACTAGTCCAATGCTTTCCATTCCTATGGGAGGTGCTGATGTTGTACTAGGAGTACAATGGTTACAATCTTTGGGGACGGTAGCTTTTAATTTTTCAAGAACTTTTCTTG
The DNA here is from genome assembly GCA_034641835.2 of Pinus albicaulis. Classification (NCBI taxonomy): domain Eukaryota; kingdom Viridiplantae; phylum Streptophyta; class Pinopsida; order Pinales; family Pinaceae; genus Pinus; species Pinus albicaulis. Next base: position 1,196,086,159 of record CM076577.1, read on the forward strand.
AAATTTTTTTCAGAAGGAAAGGAAGTCGAATTACGGGGTATTGAAGGGAAGCCGGGAAGGATAATAAGCTCTAATGTTATGACAAAGCTTCTAAAGAAAGAACAACGAGGCGTAATTGCACAATTATGCTCACTAGAAGTTCCGACATCAAAATCATCTATTTCTGCAGATCTCCAACAACTCTTGGACAATCATTCCAAGGTGTTTGAAACTCCCAAAGGACTCCCACCTATTCGTGATCATGATCATGCTATTCATTTGATTCGAGGAAGTGTTCCTCCAAACATCAGGCCTTATAGATATCCTTACTTCCAAAAGAGCGAAATTGAACGTATGATTGCAGAAATGTTAGAGGCGGGTATAATTCAACCTAGTCAAAGTTCTTTCTCTGCTCCTGTAGTATTGGTACACAAGAAGGATGGATGATGGCGAATGTGTCCAGATTATAGGGAGCTCAATAAGCTTACCATTAAAGACAAATTTCCCATTCCTGTGATTGATGAATTATTGGATGAATTACATGGAGCAATTTATTTTACCAAGTTGGATCTTCGTTCAGGATATCATCAAATTAGAATGAAGACCGAAGATATTCCAAAAACAGCATTTCGAACTCATGAGGGTCATTATGAATTTTTGGTCATGCCTTTTGGCCTTACCAATGCACCTTCTACATTTCAAGGGTTGATGAATTCCATTTTCAAACCCTTCCTTAGAAAATTTGTGCTAGTATTTTTCGATGATATACTAATCTACAGCAGGTCTTGGAAGGATCATGTTGAACATGTTGACAGGGTGCTCAAACTATTGCAGGAGAAACAATTATATGCAAAAAAATCCAAATGTTTCTTTGGAGTACAAGAGGTGGAATATTTGGGTCATATTGTATCTCACGAGGGTGTGAAATTAGACCCTAACAAAATTAAAGCCATTAAGGAATGGAAAGTCCCCACAACCATAAAGAAGTTGCGAGGATTTCTCGGGTTAACAGGGTATTATCGCAAGTTTGTTAAGAATTATGGGAGAACAGCAGCACCTCTAACAACATTATTGAAGAAAGATGCATTTTCATGGACTCCTAATGCAACTAAGGCCTTTGAACATCTTAAAGAGGCAATGTGGCTAGCACCGGTCTTAGCTACGCCAGACTTCACAAAAACCTTTATTGTGGAATGTGATGCCTCAGGAAATGGAATTGGTGCAGTTTTAATGCAGGAAGGAAGACCCATTGCTTTTGAAAGTCGTCCAATCAAAGGAAAGTATTTACAGAAACCTATTTATGAGAAGGAAATGTTAGCAATACCGCATGCACTAAAGAAATGGCGAACTTACCTAATGGGAAGACACTTCAAGGTAAAAATTGATCATGATAGTCTTAAACACTTTTTGGAACAAAGACTATCTTCAGAAGAGCAGCGAAAATGGGTCACAAAGATGTTGGGTTATGACTTTGAAATAATCTACAAAAAAGGAAAGCTTAATGTTGTTGCAGATGCACTCTCAAGAAAGAATGAAGAGGTGGAAGGATTGCTTTGTGCCATTTCTATTATCCAACCAGATTGGATAACCGAAGCAACAGATGAATGGAAGAAGGACAAAGATGTATGGAAACTCATTCAAAAGTTGCAGCAAGATCCTAGTACATCTGATACATTTAGTTGGAAAAATGATTCCTTATGGCACAAAGATCGCTTATATCTTTGTAAGAATTCCCAACTAAAACAAAAGATTCTTCTGGAATTGCACACTTCTCCTTTAGGAGGACACTCAGGATTTTTAAAAACTTACCACAAGGTGAAGAAAGATTTTTTTTGGGATGGCCTTAAATCTGATATTCAAAAGTTTGTGGCGGAATGTTTGGTTTGCCAGCAGAATAAAGTGGAGACAATTAAGACCCCCGGACTTCTACAACCTTTATCCATTCCAAGTCAACGTTGGGAGGAGATTTCAATGGATTTTATCACAGGTTTACCTAAGTCCGAAGGAAAGAGTGTCATCATGGTGGTAGTTGATAGACTTACCAAGTATGCACACTTTTGTGCATTATCTCATTCATTTAAAGCAAGTACAGTTGCTACTACATTTATGGACAGAATTCAAAAGCTACATGGAAGCCCAAGGGTTATTGTGAGCGACAAAGATCCCATTTTTACGGGAAATTTTTGGACGGAGTTATTTTCTTGTTTGGGTACTCAATTAGCTCATAGCTCATCTTATCATCCTCAATCTGATGGTCAAATAGAGATAGTAAATAAATGTTTGGAAGGATATCTTCGTTGTTTTGTATCTGATAAACAAACACAATGGGTCAAGTGGTTACCTCTCGCCGAATGGTGGTATAACACTTCCTTCCATACTGCAGCAAAAATGACCCCATTTATGGCACTTTATGGATATCATCCACCATCGATCACATCATCTTTAAGGGAAAATTCGAAGGTTCAAGCAGTGGAAGATCACGTCGAGCATCAGCAAGAAGTTCTCCAACTCTTAAAAGATAACCTGAATTTGGCACAAAATCGAATGAAACAACAGGCAGATCAACATCGCAGCGAGAGAAGTTTTGATATAGGAGATTGGGTATTTTTACGGCTACAACCATATAAACAACTGTCCCTCAAACAAGCTAAGAAGGATAATAAATTATCGCCAAAGTACTATGGTCCTTACAAGGTGTTGCAAAAGATTGGTACTATGGCATACAAATTGGAGCTTCTTGCTTCTTCGTGAGTGCATCCAGTTTTCCATGTTTCATGCTTAAAGAAGGTTATAGGTGAAAATCTTCCAGTTCAAACAATATTGCCAGAACTTGATGAGGAAGGAAAAATCATATTGGAACCTGAAGCAGTCACGGAAACAAGAACTCGACAGCTACGGAATTGATCAATTTCAGAGTGTCTCGTCAAGTGGAAGAACTTACCCACCGAAGATTCTACATGGGAGGATGAGAAGTTTATACAGAAGCACCCAGAGCTACTCAAGTGTTAAGGACAACACTTTTTTGAAGGAGAGGGGCATGTTAGGTCCCTATATTACTAGTATAGTCCCTTATTGTTATTAGTGTAACCCCCTTATTGTTATTATTGTACCCTTGTAACCCCCATTTTGTTATTATTGTGCCCTTAAATTATTATTGTTAGGTCGGCTAAGATTACATTGTGGCCCACTAGGATTACATTATGGCCCCATGGACTCCTATATATAGAAAGGAGGTTTTGTAAATTGTATCATCCAAGAATTGTTCATTTATGTAATGTACTGGAGGTCGCCCCCTTGAAGTGGCTTATTTCTAAGGTGTTGATATCTTTTTTCTTCTATTTTTGGAGCTAGTTACACAACACAAACCACTTCCCCACCATACATCATAATATAAAGTTCAAAGGTTTTATTATAAAACCCCGCCGCAATCGCAAACCTTCCCTTCCCCTTTCAATCGCATCGCAAATATTAACGCGCCCCCCCCCGATTACTCCAATCGCACGAAACTCCGATGCGATCAATCGCGAGTCCTTCCTCTGATCTTCCGATCGCATCCCTCCCTCCGATTAACCGATCGCAACTCTTCTTCCGATCTCTCGATCCGCTCCCCCGATGGCAAACCTCCGATTGATCTCCCCACCGTTGATCTCTCCCCACTGATCCGACGGCTCAAATTCGATCGGGCCAATCGCATCGGCGTTTCGCATATGTTGCATTCCTCCTCCCCTCCGATATTGCGATTGCGATTGACCTCCGGGCCCACCATACAGTACTTCCACCCGCATATAATAAAGGGCCTTTCCCTTGGTTTAAAATCGAATTTTGGTTTTAAATTCATTTATATAAAGCTTGCCCCCAATCGCATCGCACCATTTAAAGCCCATCGCCGATTGAACCCTCCCCACTACAAAACTCCGATGCGATTGATCGCAAGCCGCCCCTCTGATCTCCCGATCGCATATCAATTTTTATATTCAGCGTTTTAAACCGCTCCCCACCTCCGATGCGATTGCGATTGGTCGGCCCCACCACAGTTCCTTCCGCCTTTTCCCAATTAAATGGGTTTTCTCCTTTGTTAATGCAATAAATCGATTATTCAAAATATTTCAATCGCATCGCATTATTTCTTTCTACCACGGCACTTTGCTCTGCTCCCTCCTCAGATTCCGATTGCTATGTGGACTCCATCTCCCTCCCCTTTTCCCATTCAAATTACATTTTTCCCTTCACGTAAGGCATTATTTCATTTCATTTCTGTTTCAACAACATTAATAAAAAGTCAATTTTCTTCAAAACGGCAAATGGAAAGCGAAACGTCAGAGGCCGAGACCCAAATTCGTAACAGTCACATCTGCAGTTACGTGGTAAAGAGATCTACGTTACAATGTTTCGCCTTCTCACTGACCAGATGTAACGCAGCTCTTCCTTTATGGAGAGATTATTGGCTCTTGGTTTTCCATCTTCAGTTATGATTTCTCCTCTTTCCATCGATCTATATTCCCACAAAATCTGTCTATTTATTGTAAATGCTAATCATTTGTAAAAGGTTTGAAAGTCTGAAGTCTGAAAACTCAGAAATAGGGGAATAGTGTGGCAGTGAGCTCTATGCTCCATTGTACAGTTTGGCAGGGAATTAATAAAGTGATGCAGCTCTGATTTGTGGGATTCATGTGGTATGAGTTTTAGCATATGTCTCTCCTTTGTGTTTCATATGTACATTGTTATGTTTCACCATTCATTCATAAACATTTCCAGTTGAATTTTTTCAAGTTAGAAAGGTAGAATCCATTTTATATGCTCTGCCTTGGGGAATCATTCATACTCTGTGTATTTTCTTCTGTCTGAAAAGGATTCATTTATTATGCCCTTTTCAGCTTCTCAACAGTCTTTCCACTCCATCTTATTTCAAATTGATTACTAAATCTCCTGCCTATCTTGCCCCATGAAATACCCTGTATCCTGATTTAATTCCTCAGTTTCATACTGTCCCTTTGTCCCATACATCCCTGAAATTCAGTCATTTATCAAAACTCTTTTTCCCATTTATATATCTAGCCTAAAATCAGTTTATTATCGTGTTATTGAATATCTATTCTACAGAGAGAGCCCTCTCTTGTCCTTGTAGGGCTAGCTACAAGGCTGAGCATGGTTTAGTTGTTACCCCGATTTGCCTTTTTCAGCCTGAGGTTCGTTTTCCCAGCCACAATACATGTTTGCCTGAAAATGATGCGAGTTTTCTAAAGGCGATGCGTGCTTGTCAAGAGGAGGGCGCATTTTCCATAGGTGTTGTCCATTTGCTCAGCTTCTTCAGAAATTGCCATGAGGGCCTCTAAACTTAAAAAATTCACCTTCAATCCTTCAGAAGTGATTCTTCATGCCTCAAAAAAGATATTACATGATCATTGCTTCACTCCTCTTCATCAAATGTCATTTTGGATGTGTAAGTTGGTTTAAAATAAATTTGGTGTTTTCTTCTAAAGAAAAATGTTATTTTTCCTTAAAACCTAATCATCACTTCAAATTTCACTCCCTAAAACTTCATAACCCTTCTCCCCATATCAATTTACCCTATCCCAAAATACCATATCATACAACACTTTCCCATAACCCCTACATAACTATTTTATTTCCTAAAGCTTTCATCTCCTTAAAACCCTAAGCCCTAGGTTTTCATTTGCCTAGGCTCCCTATACCCTACCTACAATTAAATCCCCTATTTCTAAAACCCCTTATCATCACTACCCCTGTCACATCCCTCATATCACAAATACCTATTCCCATCTCCTAAAATTTCCTCACACTAACCCACACTTCTTACACCCATATTCTATTCCATCATCTCCCTAGGGTTTTGACACCAAATACATCATGGCAGAAGAAGAGAACATAATTCATAGTGACAAGGAAGAGAGAGAGGAGATAAGGTCATCTAAAAAAGGAGGGATAATCATTAGACATGATCCAACAAATACCAGAGAACTCATGGTATCTCCCATCACTGTGATATGCTTTAAGCATGTAGGCTATTTTGAGTTCTGTGAAAAAGTACAAAGGGTCCAATACCATCTTATGCTGTCCAAATTATTCATTTCCAACCTCCATGACAACCATGTAACCCTTGCTGGTGTTACTTTCACTGTGTCCCCTGCCATCATATCAGATGCCACTGGGATCCCAAATAATGGGGAAAAATGGTTCAAGCAAGGAGATTTGAATCAACTCTATTATGAGCCATATATTAAACCAAGGTACAATAATGAGAGAAAGATGATTTTTCCTTTCTCTTACTTCCTGAGCAAATATGACCCCATGATGAAAATCATTATGAGGTATTTTACTTGTGAGGGTAGGTTTTCTAGACTCTAATGCTATCATATCCGACTACTCATGCACTTAATAGGACTCAGAATGCTTAATATACCTTAATATATCTACTAGAGCATTAATAAGATGGAATTTATTTCCCAAAAGAGAGATTATGATCATCAAATGCAAAGTTTCTTTCACCACTCCCTCATCAAAATAATGGTCCTCCATCACCTTGATCAATTAAACATTACATGGGAGACCTTTATATCCAATGAAAAATTCACTGGCCCACCTATTCAGCATGGAAAAAATGCACCTTCATCATCTCATCCTTCCACATACATTCCTCCATCTCAACCTACAGTTCATACATAATCACCAGATCAGTCTCCTTCACCCACCTCACCACCATCATCTCCATTTCACATTGAGACTGGGTCACCTAGCAGAGGTGAAATTAGCAAGCTTAAGAGGGTTGATTTGGACACATTAGAACATACTTATCAGAGAGGTCATAGGAAGGGGTTTTCCCCACATATTATGGGAGGGGCCCTGCCTTCTTCACCAACAAAGAAGGTACACAAAGACCAGGAAAATATGGCAGAGGTGGACATACATGAAGAGAAAGGCCTCCATGAGAAAGAGACAGATTTTAAAATTGTAAACCTGTACATAATTGATGATGACGATCCTTCCTTGATCATCCAAGAGAAGAAAGCCATGATTAGAGACCTCAAAGCTAATCTTGAAAGGTCCAATTTTTTCATTACCTTTCTCAGGCAAGAGAACCAACAACTGAACACCAAACACTCCATTGATGAAGTAAACTGAATCAAAATACAAAGAGAGGTAGAGAAGGCTAAAGCCTTGCTTGAAGAGACACTTGAGAAGTATGTTGAACATGATGATGAGGAGGAGCGTCCTCCAAGATAGAGACCTAGGACTAGAGGGTTGAAAAAAGCTCTAGCCCTAGAGAGACAAAGGGAGGCTAAGCTAGTTGACCAACTAACCCTAAATGAACAACTTGCCATAGAAATAAGTGAAAACAAAGAATCATGGCTTGATAGAGCCAACCAACACAAAGAGAAGCTCTTGGCCAAGGCTCAAAAGGAAAATGATATTCAAATAAGGATGGAAAAGCATTATGCCATGAGGAATAAAATTGCAAGGGCCAAGCTCAAAAGAGGCCATGTAAAAATTCAAGCATTGTCCAAGCAAGAGGAGAAAAGGAGGCTTGATATACTTTCCGAGGTAGCACTTCATGCCTCAAACATATGATCAACTATCATTCCACCAATTTTGACAAGTTTTGGGCAAAATTTTGCAAGTTTGTAAATTTATGTGTTTTTAGGGACATTTTTAGCACAATAAAAATGCCAAACGCACAACACCTAGGGTGTTGCGATCTTTTTTGGGGAATCTAATGAGAAAATGGCCACCACCATTGAATTAAAAATGATGAGGAAATGCACCCTGTACATTTTCTAAGCATTTGGAGGCAAACTGGTTAGGAAAAAGGAAAAAAAAAAACCACCAAAAAACCATGTTTCTGCCTCATTTTTTACCTTGGCACTGTGCGTTTACCAGTCTTGGAAAAATGAGTTTCTGATAGGGGAAAATGAGCTTCATTTTGAAAAATGAAGGTATGTATAGAAATTAGACTTGAAGGGATTTCCAAAAGGCCATCTTGGAGAAAATTTGGACACCGGGAAGGCACTCAAAAGCAACCTTGAATAGAGAGAGTGTGTTTGACAAGGAGATGGCGCCCTTGGTAATATTCTGAAATTTTCTGAGTTTCACTCTTGTTTTGATTTTCATCTTGGGAAATGATAATTTTACCTATGTAAATGATGAAAAAAAAATTAATTATCATGTTTTTACTATTACCTAGGGTAAGTACGCTAGGTAAATTAATGAAAAAAGGTGTAATGAATCAGTTCACTTAAGTTAGGAATGAGTCACTTTGACCATCCTATACTTTAGCTATCAGTTCATATTTTTGTGTAATATATTCCTCACCTCATGGATTCGACCCCTGAGGATGAGTGAAGGTTGTTTTCATGTCTATTTAGTCCCTTTCTTCAAAATAGACAAGGGTTGGAATCAATTTGATGTTTGCTAGTTGATCAAGGAAACCTTGTACTTAGTTTGGCCAAGCTAATAAAGAGGAGTTGCAGTTAGTTTTATGGGATACTTGTGGTATTGAATGCTTATCATATTTTCTTCTTTAGTATCATATGTTTGAAATTATTGTGTTCATGTTCACTTTCATTTGTATGTTATGATCTTTTACAAGTTAGAAATTCAGAATACATGTTTGCACATGCTCTGTTTTGGGTAACTGGCCATATTTTTTTCATCTTCTTCTGTCTGAGAAAAATACATCTCTTATGATTTTATCGACCTTCTTACAGTTTCAAAACCATTTCATAACAATTCTCTTCAATTGATTTGCGTTGTGCCTACCTTGCCCCATTGATCCCTGCAACCCGAACTCATTTTCCATGACCTAGCTTTCCTTGACCTAATTCTTTCATCCAGTGATTCCCCAACCAAAATCAATTCAAAACCACCCCTACACTCTATACTTAGCCTAAAAACCCTAATTTCTCCATCCCTCATGGTTGTGACCCTTTTGGAGAGAGCCCTCTCCGGCTTGATAGTGCTAGCTATCAAGTCATAAGCTTGGTTTGTGGTTACCTTTGTTGGGATTCCTTCCTCGGCCTTGGGAATCTGGCGAAGTGATAACATCTTGGCGCCGTTGTCAGGGAAAGAAGAGACAAACTTTTCCCTGGGTCTACGATAAAGATACATTGGAAACTAATCCCTTGGATGATGAGATCGAGTTTCATAAGGCTAATTTCATAATTGCAGTTCCTCAAAAGCAGATATGGCTTCTTGAAGAAGGTATACTAGGTTGTTGCAAATGCTACAACAACACCCCAAAATTCTGGGTATATTCAAATTTTGGGTCCCCCCTTTTTATGCCAGCTCAAACCATTAGGGTTTCGATTAGATTCATAATCAGTTTCTCTCCTCCCCCGGCTCTGATGAACCATGATGTTGTCCCCATGCCCCCTAATTTCGTTCAGGTTTGATCAGATAGTCGTTATCAAGAGTTATCTTCCCATCAACATGCATTTGCTGAGGATATGTTCACACCATTGGCCATATTATGCATTTGTCATTGTATCCTCGAGCACTCTTAGAGGTAGCAAGATTGCTATTATGCCCGCATTTCTCAAAACCCCAAATCCTCATGACGAGCGTCTTGAGCGTATGTATCCCTTGTTGTTAGCACACCTTCCTCTTGAGAATTCAATAGGTGGTATATATCATCCCTTCATAAGGAGAAGACAACTATATATTGCATCAATTATGATTGTCGAGTTTGTTTTGGGGCTCGATTGGAAACTTGGTAGTGGTATGGCAAAATAAATTGAACATGTATGTGTGCATTCTCGTCATGCATCTTGGTTTAATGTTAAAACACATTCGTTGTTACATATATCTTCACCAACTTGCAACCACTTTATGCCACGCAGATTCAACAAGAGCAGTGCGCTCAAGACACTTGCGCAACTGAAAGGTTTTATCCCTAGTACACATGCGATGGAAGAATGGATCCGTGAAGGTCCCACATGAAGTAAATACCTTTCTACAAACTCGAGCCTAGAGCGAGCCGACCTTGGTATATTTTTAAGCTAATACCGTGGAGGGGCCGATATTCATAAGAACATGTTGAAAGTGATAGTGAAAGGGTGGAGCGTGTAAAACCAAAACCATGGGATTACGAAGGGGAGTTTTGAGGCTGTTGACAACACATACGCTGCCACATTATAAACAACGATATGAGGGGCATGCTGTATGTTGGGAATTTGGATGAAGCATCGGCCATCAGTTTAAAATAAGTTTTAGACCTCCCATGAACCCATTCAAGCAATTCAGCGTGAATCTGTCAAAATCCGCGTTAAGGAAAATGCATGTCCAGTTTTTCAAAGGGTGACCACGTTGGTACACAAATGGATGTCAACACATACGTAGGTGAAAGGCTGAGAGGTGATGCCATATTGAGTGTATTGGAGACCCGCAATACTATTTTTATAGAGGAAAGTGGTCGTGACATGAAGCCTCTCGCCACACTGAAAGACCACGAAGAGAAACTTTGTCACAACACTGGCAGTGTGAAAAAGTTACACGTTATATTTGATGTACTCTTGTGACTGTCGGGCAAGCTCGGCCTCGAGTGATATGAATAGAACACATATTGTGTGGAGTGTTACCACTGAGATACTGGTGGTTTCGGAAGCCATGATGAGACGTGAAAATAAGTTTAAAGTTGGTTTCAAATGCCTCGTGTTGGGGAAGTCTTCGCCATTCTTTGTGCTTTGGTCTTGGTTGAAGAATACACCGAACAAAGGAACTACATTTCTTTTTTTGCAGTTTGAAAAATAGTCGAAGGTATCGCCCTAGCCTTAGCTACGGAAGGCATGACTCGGTCTGTAGATGCCACTTGGAGGATCACCTCTGTAGATCCGCTATTAATTTGGGTCAAAAACGTTGCAGGTCGGAAAAGTTAGGATTTTAGAGATGCATCACGGAGGCGCGACTATTGTCTCGACGCGACCAGTCGCTGAGTCGTAGATGTTATGAGTCATCCATAATTGCGACCTTGCGACTAATAGAGAGGTCACACTCTCCCTTGAGTCGCTGAGTTGCAGATACTATAGAGCAAACTAGCATTGCGATTTTGCGACTGACAGGGGGTCACACTCTCCCTTGAGTCGTTGAGTCGCAGATATCAAGGAGTAGGCCAGCATTGTGATTTTGTAACCACCAGGAGGTCGCGGTCTCCCTCGAGTCATTGGGTTGTGTTACAAGGCCTCAACCCAAATCCCAAATTCTTCCGATATGCGACTTAGCAACCTCTAATGAGTCGCATTGTCACTTAGGTCGCACCATCTCTCGATAGAGAGAGAAAATGGGGGTGGCTAGACTTGCGACCTTTTTTAGTGGTGGCAGTGTTTGCTTCTGATATTTATGAAGTAAAGGTTTCCTTTGTTGAATTTTGGGAAAGGGAATATTACGACTGTTTCCACCTTGATGCTAAAACAATAAACACATTAATATAAAGATTCATGATTGTGAAATTGCAAGATGTTGCTAGGAATTATTTTTTATATATAATATTTACTTCTTGCATTTAATGAAAGTACATTGGTCTCGGTGTTTAACTGATGCTTATGCCTTTGTGCAGGATTGAAGCTTCTAGGACAAATCCCTGGCACTTAGGCGAACACTCAAGTCGAGTTGGTAGCTAAAGTGACCCAAGGGGCTGATGTTGCAAATGATAACTATGGAAGTATAATTAGTTTCAAAGCGAAAATAAGGAAGAGATACGTTGATCTATGCAGAAAGGCTAAGGCTCATCATGGAGATTGCATGGTAGAAGTTTCCTATGGTGAGCAAGGCAAGTTCTCAAGACACCAAGGACCTCGTAATAAGCTCAAAGACACATCTAGCACTCGGCCATTTGCGCAAGAAAAGGCATTTATGTTTCGCTAGGTCTGAGCCCACCAAAAGAGAAGTGCAAAAGGGAAAAAACTCAAGGTCGCAGGTTGCAGATGACATCAGGTCGCAGGTCGCAAGTCACGATGACCCAAGTTCAGTGTCGAAAATGACCAAGTCATCAGAAGCCACCCAACAACAAAGGGGAGGTCAAGAGTCAAGGGAAACTCAAGAGTCACTTCAACCTATATGTGCAACTTCGAGAAATCAACAAAAGGACTTTTATCTCTGCAATTGAAGCCAGTATGACAGAGTAATTGGTGCTTGAGAGCTAAAGGCACTCAACTCTTGGTATAAAGTAGAGAGAGAGATAGCAAAGCTAGGGTTTTGGTATCATGCATTGAGATGAATAGCCCATGTTTCACTATTGGGTTTTGATGCGTTGTAAACATGTATTTGATGTTGCAGCAGCATTAGTAATATATTTTCTTTTCCGACACTGATTCACGTGCTTGCTTGTGGTGATAGTACTAGTTGTCTAATATTTCACTATGTTTTACAGATGATTTCATGCATGAAATTTATTATGAACTAATTCACAGCGATTGCGTGTATATTTTCTCTTGAATAAATGTTTATTTGTTCCTTGCCATGTCAGTGATCTATTGTGAACTACTTTGCAATTAATTTCTGGCGTGTTTTCTTCCATGTATGTCTGACTGGTTTTTCGGCTCACTAATCCCACTCATGGCATACCCCCTTTTTATTTTTCTGCTTAGAATTTTTTGTATCTTTGTTTATGGTTCGTTAATCTTGGGCTGATTTCGCTTCACTAATTGGTCATTTCACCTTTGCCTCCGCTTCATCATCTTCCCATCCGACAACCAAGAGTGGAAACACTTATGGCGGCAGCCTAGCCCACATACCGGATGGGGCTCCTATCCCAAATGGTGTGAGGTCTAATTGGGACATTCCACCGGGGAGACCCCCTTCTTGTCGGTAGTACAATTTTTCCTGTCAACAAATTGGCACTAGAAGGAGGGCCAAATGACAAGTTGAGCCCTTGGAGCTTGCAATTAGTCTCATATCTGTAAATGGCTTGTCCCCAAATCATTCTCTCGAGATGTTTATTTGATTTATCTGGTTCTCGATGCTCAATCCCTGATGAACCTCTGTATCACTTGTCCCAATTAAAATTCGATGGTGAGAATAGAATTTCCATCACCGAGCAACTTTCAGATTTCTATATGTTTTGTGAGTGTTAGGAAATTGAAAATGAGGAGTTATCTTGTGTGCTTTTCTCCCTCACTCTCGAAGGTCGGGTTAAGCAATGGTGCCACACATTTCCGACAGCTTCCATCCATTCGTTCAAGTAGCTCACCGGTGAATTACAACAATATTTTCACAGGTACGATTTTCAAAATGTATTAAAAGGGTTAAATGAGATTAGAATGGAACCTCAAGAATATTTAGAGAATATTTCTATCAGATTTGTTCATTTTTGTTTTGAGTTCCCTGAAAGGGATGTCGATTGGACATATTTAATTGAGTTGTTTCGACAGATGGTTTTCGTTTCCCTATAACACTTTCAATCAGAAACAAAGCTTGATCCCAGTGTTTTTTATGATAATCCACAAGTTTCCAGTTGTTCGGACTCTGTCCCTAATATTTTCTTGTCTATCTCCCTGAGTCCAGAACGCATTCAAGCCTCCAAGAAGAGTATTACTATTTGTAACATTCCTTTTCCTCCTCAATAATTTCCATGTAATGGAGTCTTGGTCACCAAAGTTCCGAGTGATGATAGACGTGTGCAGGAAAATAAAACCCGTTGTACCACCCCTGAATCTTTCACGCACCCTGTCAAATCAGAGCTTGAAAACCATATTGGCCTAACATCTCTCCCTGTTAGTGAAACCTATCTCGGGTCCACTAAACATTTTCTTGGGTCCAGTTCTAAACCTCATTCGGATATCGACAATGAATTGGGCCTTGTCCCCAATAAAGTTGATTGCCCTGCAAAATCCTTGGACTGTGATGTGCATGCAGGATCATTGTCCTCTCTGGATAACACTGATGTGCGAGATGAAGGTCCTTGTATGGTTGATACCCCTACATCTGAATCATTTCATCCTTTATTCCCTGATTCATTTCTTGATCTTGCCACGCCAGCAATTTCTTCAAGCCATTCGAAATTGTCTTGTACTAGTGTTGATGACAATCACGAACACGCCAGTGGTGTTTCAAAATCACATTACAAAATTGATGAATCTCTTATGTCTAATCTTTATCATCTGAAATATTTAAACAACCAAAAGAGTGATTGCTTGTCTCGACAACCTCAAAAAGTTTTCTTTATTGATTCATCCTAGCTATTAACCCCAGGGGAGCCTAACATGCAAGGTACCCAACCTGATCAAATTGATAAGCTCCAATGATCGCTACATATCTGAAAACATATTCTCTCACGCCTCTGAGAACTGTCATTCATATCTATTTTTCAACCATATGAAGCCACTGAAATTCGATGATCCGCTTTGTGATGATTTAGGGACCCATCAAGAAATCGAAGCAATTCAGCTTTTGCTGGCAGTTATCTCAAGTTCTCATGATCCTAATGAGACCCCTGAGACATGTCAAACTAGGGTTTCTCAAATTAGGGTTTCTAAAATGATAGTTCCCATGTATCACACTCCGCTCAGCATAACCACACCGAATGTCAACTCATCTAGGCAAGCCTTTCATGCGAGTGATGTTTCTCTGAGCATATATGTCCATCCCCTAACAACTGGTATGCAACAACCGATATACCCTAATTTATTCATTGGAATGAAAACACTGGCCATTGTCTCTAATATTTTTTATTGTTTCCCAGCCAGTACCAATTGCATTCAGGCACAAGTGTGTGATACCTTGCAAAACTCTCTATTGCCTGAAAATTTTCCGGTCAATGCATCCCATCCTAGGAAATCTAAAGAATCTAATACATTGGATTGTCAATATGTCAGTTCGAAAAAATTTGACTGAATTAATAATAATCCCATTGACGGTCGTCTAATCATCACAAATAATGATCACATCAATTCGCTAGTTGATCTCATGAAACCATAAAAGTTTGAAAGCCCCCCGCTGGAAGGTCCAGAGTTGGCCCCAGGATGATGAGGCACTTCAGCCTCTGTTGATGGTTACTTCAAATCCTCTCGTCCCTGACAAAACCCAGAGAAAAATTCAAACTAGGGTTTCCAAAATTAGGGTTTTTGCACCTGGATTCCCAAGTACCTCAAATTCGCCCAGTGGATGCTTATTTTTTCCATTCCATCAAACTGATCATCCTCAAAATCATGATGAGATTCCCTGTTGGTTTGATGGATCCTATCTGATGAATATACCTGCAAATATGTAATTTCTTATCCCCCTTCCGTCAGACCTAAGGTTTTGCGTGGATGGATGTGTGTCACTTATAAATGATTCTAGGTTTCAAGTACATATTTCTGTGTATCAGGATGAAAGTGAAATTCAGTTCGAACAGTCCATTTTGGCACTTTCTCTAGTGATTAGCCATGACCTTCTTGTTGTTTCACATGATTTTCAGGTAAGTCTTGTTGTCGGTGCACAATTTTGTATGCTAGCTCTGATTGCAAACATTGTTGTTCTTACAGGGCAGGAACTAATGCGGTGGTTGCACTGGAAAGCTGATTTCACATAACCCGACCACCTCTTTGGTTAAATTAGGGTTATAGGTTTAGGCTAGCTAGGATCGGTTAATAAAAGTGTGCTAGTTCAAGTTGTTAATTAGGTTTACTTGCTAAGGTTTTTCTTTATGGTTTAAAATTATGTCTGCTGTCTTTTCTTACGGTCAATAGATTTATGCATTATAATTTTCCATTTATTTTGCACTCATTTCTCTTCCAGTTTTCTTATTGCTGCATGCTATTTAGATAATCACTGCATGTGCTTTGCCTTGTTTTTTTTTCACCTACATCTAGTTGATATTTCTCGCACATGGCGTTGCATTGCGTCATAAGCCTCATCTATTGCATCGCGTTGTACGCTTTCTTCCTCGCATCATTTGCGTTGGTTGTTCACCTAGGTTTGAAAGTTTTCGTACATTTCATACCATTGCATGAGCCCTCATTGAACCCGGAGCCTTGAAACCCTCGGTGTCCCGACTAGCCTCCTTAATCCTTGTACATGTTGAAAATGGATGGATTGTTTTCACCTCTTTGCACACATCAAAACCCTGATGATCTTTCTTACTTGTTTTTCCCTGATTGCTGAAACCCTAACTCCATTGTTTGCGTGAGGTTGCGGTGGTTACCTCAAGAGGAAAATTCTCTTAGTATAGGTCATCAAAGTTGTGTTCTCAACATAATGCCTATGAGTATAAATTTCTTAGCCAAGGAGATATGAGCTGGTTTCTTGTGGGGAACCCTAACAAGTTTGAATGGCCTATACCCATAACCTGAGCCTTGTGCCCGCCTTAGTCTTGATTATCTTAATTATTTGTTTTCTGTAGTTCACATGTAGGTGGGAGATGGGGTGTGAAGGCTTGGCATGAGGGAAAAACCAGATCAGAATAAATTTCAGTTTCTATCAAACAATAAACAACTTCTCTTGCCCGTAAAATAAGTCGGGATCCCTCATCCGCCCAAGAAAAAAATAAGTGCCACAAGAACATAAAATAAGTGCTTCAAGCACATGAAACAAATAAGGGTAAAGGATTTAGAAAGGCTTCCTACGAAAAGAGGTAACACAACGACTTGGTCGGGGTACTGACCAGGCTTGCTGGTAGCGGAGTAACGTTTGTGATTTCTTGAAGTGACTTTGCCGGGATACTGTCCAGGCCTGCCGGCAGTGGAGCAACACTAGAAAATTATTTTAAAATTCTGAATATAATAAGCTCGCTACCTTTCTCTACATCAACATCAAACTACCGGCATTCGTGATCTTCCGCTTTGAAGTTTTCTGATTAACAAGACCTAGATGAGGCACAAGGATTGGGTATATCTGTAAAGGTCAAAGTAATACAAAGGGTACCCACAGAACCTGTTCAATATTCCCTTGCATCACTATCGAGATTTAGATTATTGTTGGAACATTGAAAAAGATTCTTGATTCTACCAGTGGTTCGCCATTCGTTGTAGCTGCTACAACAACACCCCAAAATTCTAGGTATATTCAAATTTTGGGTCCCCCCTTTTTATGCTCACTCAACCCATTAGGGTTTTGATCAGATTCACATTCAGTTTCTCTCCTCCCCCGGCTCTGTCGAACCCTAATGTTGTCACAATGCCCCATAAGTTTCTTAAGGTTTGATCAGATAACCATTGTCAAGAGTTATCTTCCCATCAACATGCATCTGCTGAGGATATGTTCGCACCATTGGCCATATTATACATGTGTCGTTGTATCCTCGAGCACTCTTATAGGTAGCAATATTTCTCTTTTGCCCGCATTTCTCGAAACCCTAAATCCTCATGACGAGAGTCTCGATCATATGTATCCCTCGCTATTAGCACACCTTTCTCTCGAGAATTCAATAGGTGGTACATATCATCCCTTCATAAGGAGAAGATAACTATATATTGCATCAATTATGATGATCAAGTCTATTTTGGGGCCCAACTGGCAAATTGGTAGTGGTATGGAAAAATAAATTGAACATGTATGTGTGCATTCTTGTCATGCTTCTTGGTTTAATGTTAAAACACATGCGTTGTTACATATATCTTCACTAACTTGCAGCCACTTTATGCAATGCAGAGTCGACAAGAGAAGTGCACTCAAGACACTTGCGCAACTGAAAAGTTCTATCCCTAGTACACATGCGGTGGAAGAATGGATCTGTGAAGGTCCCACATGAAGTAAATACCTTTCTACAAACTTGAGCCTAGAGCGAGCTGCCCTTGGTATATTTTTAAGCTAATACCATGGAGGGGACGATATCACAAGAACAGGTTGAAAGTGATAGCGAAAGGGTGGAGCGTATAAAACCTAAACCATGGGATTATGAAGGGGAGTTTTGAGGATGTTGACAACACATGCATTGCCACCTTATAAACAATGATATGATGGGCATGCTATATGTTGGGCATTTGGATGATGCATCGGCCATCAGTTTAAAATAATTTTTAGACCTCCCATGAACCCATTCAAGCAATTCGGCGTGAATCCGTCAAAATCCACGTTAAGGAAAATGCATGTCCAGTTTTTCAAAAGGCGGCCACGTCGGTACACAAAGGGCGGTCAACACATATGCAGGTGAAAGGCTGAGAGGCGATGCCATATTAAGTGTATTGGAGACCCAAAATTCCATTATCATAGAGTAAAGTGGTCGAGACATGAGGCCTCTCACCACACTGAAAGACCACGAAGAAAAACTTTGTCACAGCACTGGCAGCGTGAAAACGTTACGCGCTATATCCGATGTACCCCTGCAACTGTCTGGAAAGCTCGGCCTCGTGTGATATGAATAGCATGCATATCATGTAGACTGTCACCAATGAGTCACTGGTGGTTTCGGAAGCCATGATGGGCCTTGAAAATAAGTTGAAAGTTGGTTTCAAATGCCTCGTGTTGGGGAAGTCTTTGCCATTCTTTGTGCTTTGGTCTTTGTTGAAGAATACACTGGATAAAGGAACTGCATTTCATTTTATTCAGTTTGAAAAATAGTCAAAGGTTTTTCCCCAGCCTTAGCTACGGAAGGCATGACCCGGTCTGTAGGTTCCACTTGGAGGATCGTCTTTGCAGATCCGTTATTAATTTGGGTCAAACAGTGCAGGTCGCAAAAGTCAGGATTTTGGAGATGCATCACAGAGGCGCAACTATTGTCTCAACGCAACCAGTCACTACGTCGCAGATGTTATGAGCCATCCATCATTGCGACCTTACGGCTAGTAGAGAGGTTGCACTCTCCCTCGAGTCGTTGAGTCGTAGATACTATGGAGCATACTAGCATTGCGATTTTGCGACTGACAGGAGGTTGCACTTTCCCTTGAGTTGCCGAGTCGCAGATATCAAGGAGAAGGCCAGCATTGCAATTTTGTGACCACTAGGAGGTCGTAGTATCCCTCGATTCACCTCCTCACGTTACAAGGCCTCAACCCAAATCCCAAATGCTTCCGATATGCGACTCAACGACCTCTAATGAGTCGCATTTTCGCTTAGGTCACACCATCTGGCGATAGAGAGAGAAAATGGGGCATCTA
Organism: Pinus albicaulis; assembly: GCA_034641835.2. Taxonomy (NCBI): domain Eukaryota; kingdom Viridiplantae; phylum Streptophyta; class Pinopsida; order Pinales; family Pinaceae; genus Pinus; species Pinus albicaulis. The sequence continues at coordinate 1,196,105,160 of CM076577.1, forward strand.
GACTTGCAACCTCTTTTACTGGTGGCAGTGCGTGCTCCTGATATTTATGACGTAAAGGTTTCCTCTCTTAAAGTTTGGGAAAGGGAATACAATGATTTTTGCTACCTTGATGCTAAAATAATAAACACATTAATATACAAATTAATGATTGTGAAATTCCAAGAAATTGCTAGGGATTTTGTTTTATATATAATATTTACTTCTTGCATTTAATGAAAGTACATTGGTCTCGGTGTTTAACTGATGCTTATGCCTTTGTGCAGGATTGAAGCTTCTAGGACAAATCCCTGACACTTAGGTGAACACTCAAGTTGAGTTGGTAGCTAAAGCGACCCAAGGGGATGATGTTGCAAATGACAACTATGGAAGTATAATCAGTTTCAAAGTGAAAATAAGGAAGAGAGATGCTGATTCATCTTAGGAAAGACTCAAATATCATGAGTGCATGGTTGGGTTTCCCTATGGCAAGCATAGGCGGGTTCTCAGAACAGGGACCTGTGCTAATCTCAAGACACATCTAACACTTGGTCATTTGCGCAAGAAAAGGAATTTCTGTTATTATCAAGATCACAGGCCACCAAAATTGTAGGGAAAAAGCCTAGGTCGCAAGTATGATGACCCCGAATCTCATGGTGCGTAGATGAACCTGGTTCACGGTCATGAAATGTTAAATGTAAGCCAATAGCAGTCGGGAGGTCAAAAGTCACTTCGACCTATATGTGCAACTTAGGAGAAAACGAGAAAAAGAATTTTAGGCTCTACAATTGAAGCGATGATATGAAGGTGGTGCTTGAGAGCTAAAGGCACACAACTCTTGGTATCGAAGTAGAGAGAGAGGTAGCGAGGCTAGGGTTTTGGTATCACGCATTGAGATGAATAGCCCATGTTCCACTATTGGGTTTTGACGTGTTGTAAGCATGTATTTGGCATTGCAACAACATTAATAATATATTTTCTTTTCCGGCACTGATTTACGTGCTTGCTTGTGGTGATAGTACTAGCTGTTTAATATTTCACTATGTTGTATGGATGCTTTCATGCATGCAATTGATTATGAACTAATTCACAACAGTTGCATGTACGTTTGCTATTGAATCAGTGTTTATTTGTTCCTTGCCATGTTAGTGATATATTGTGAACTACTTTGCAATTAACTCCTGGCGTGTTTTCTTCCATGTATTTTTTACTTTTTTTTCGGCTCACTGATCCCACTCATGGCGTACCCCCTTTTTATTTTGCTGCTTAGACTTTTTTGTATCTGTGTTTATGGTTCTTCAATCTTGGGCTGATTTCTCTTCACTGATTGGTCATTTCTCCTTTGCCTTTGCTTCATCATCTTCCCATACGACAACCATGAGTGGAAACACTTATGGCGGCAACCGAGCTCACATACCAGATGGGGCTCCTATCCCAAATGGTGTGAGGTCTAATTGGGAACTTTCACTCGAGAGACCCCCTTATTGTCGGCAGTAAAATTTTTCCCGTCAACACAGGTCTAATCCTAATCCAGATCCATTTTCTCCCGTCGAAGATCCTGAAATAATCCTAAGGAGGAAAATATCTCAACCAGCTTCAAGTTCTTCATAATCTCCTCCTAAAAATTTGGTAAGGTCTTTCTCATTACCTTTTGATTTGGTAGCCATAAAAAATTTAGTATTTGGTACCAAATTTGAGTTATCATTGTTCGGAACCAAATCCAAGACTGATTTTAATACAATAGTCCCTAAAACCCGGATATTAGAGTTAAATCCATCATTAGTTTAAGCTGCAACTGAGATTGATGTTAAAATCTGGAGACAATATTACAAGCTAGAAAATTTAGCCAATAACCTAAAGTTACAATGCTGAAAAAGCCTATATTCAATACCAACAAGAAAACCTTCATATCCCCAAAGTTTCCCAAACAGACACTATTTCATCATCCATCCCATCATCATCTCATCTCCCCCCTCAAGGACCTCCTCAGACCAATTCATCCTTCGTTCCACCCCCTCCACCACATTCAATAGGAATTATGGATTGTTTTGGACCTTTATTTATTCCTGGTAATCTTGTTGATCTACCTCAAGGATATGGTCAAGGCTTCCCCTTTTCGATGAAAACTCTGAAATCACTACTCGTCATCACATGGCTAAAATCACAACCATCATAGATCTCGAGGAGTTAGATGCAGATGATGCCAAGATGTGAATCATCGCACAAAGTTTTTTAGGTGAATTCAAAGTTTGGTTCCATGCCCTAGCAGTTAATTCTATTAGGACTCCTGCTGAGCTAACTAATGTTTTCTTAGCCATGTGGGATGAGAAGAAAAAACCTTTACAAATCCTTGTGGAATATGATTACTTGAGACGTAATCGCAATGAATCAGTGCTTGATTACAATTCCTAATACCTCAGAATCTATAATTCCGTTCCACATGAAATGAAACCACCTCCTGTTTTAGCACTTATACGTTATACTGATGCTTTTGACCCATATATGGCCTACTCATTGAGAGAAAGAAACCACACTACCCTTGAAGAAATGATTAAAAATTCAGTGAGTGGTGAGGCTAATATTTTAATTAAAAATTCCAAACTTAAAATGGAATGCAAAGTGACTATCAAAGCGGAACCTTCCACTTCATCCGATACTAAATTTGATGCGTTTATTAAAACCATGGAGAGAATGGTTGATAGGATGTCAATTTTAGATAGAAATACTGAACCACAAATCAAAATCCCACTTTCGAGGCCAGCAACAGCCTCAGTTATAGATAAAGCAGAGAGAACAAAGAGCTCCTAAAACACAACAGCAACAGCAAATCAAAACATCAGTTCAACAAAACTATGCTCAGAGTGATGAAGAGGAAGAACCAATAGTAGAGGAGAACCTTCTTTTCACAACTGATGGTCAACCCATATTTCTCACCAAGGATGAAGAATATGTGGAAAAAAAATTTCACCTAATGACAGAAATTTCATAATGGCAAATGATCATGAGTTAGAAGTAGAATTTGATGATTATCAGAGAGGGTACTTGAATGCATTGAGTTCCCAGAAAAGGCAGTACTCCTTGAGGAATTGAGATATTTCGATAAATTCACCTTCGAATAAGACAGTTTAGCATAAAGAAGCATCACCGAAATAAATTCAAAATAAGGGTAAATAGATTGTAGCTCTAAATCAAAATAGAAGCAATCAGCCTTCTACAAGTGCACTGGTCAAAGAAAAAGATGTTCCAAGAAAAGAAGTTTCACCGAGAGATCATGTTGAGAAAAGGGATGTTATCATAAAAGAGGTAGATAAAACTATACCTTTCAATTTAGAGTCATAAATTTCTAAGTTAAAGGTGTTTATTCCTCTTATTGAATTGGTCAAAATTGATAAATACAAAACTCATGTAGTCAAAACTTTGAAAGTTGACCCCTTATTCGACATGGTTACTGTAGAGGATGATCAACTCGAGTTAATATTTGGTCCTGACATCGATGTCTAGTCTGAAGATAGTGAGGTCCCACCATTTTACCTGAGTCTTAAAGTCCACCAATGCATTATTCATAACACTATGTTAGACTCTAGTGCCTCCCACAACCTCATGCCCAAAGCCATCATGGAGAAGATTGGCCTTGACATAACCTCCCCATATCATGATCTATCTTATTTTGATTCTGGCCGTGCCTATTGTTTGGGTCTAATCAAAGATCTAGTTGTCTCCCTAGAGCAGATCCCAGCCAAAAATTTCCTTATGGACGTGGTAGTTGCTGATATTCCACCACGTTTCGGTATGTCATTGTCAAGATCCTGGGAGGACAAATTGATAGGTACACTGCAGTTGGACTTTTCCAATGCCACTATCCCTGTCTTCGGTCAAATGAGAAAACTATACCGTGAGACTAAAATGAAATACATGATCACAAATAAGGAAAGGGCTAATAATAATCCTATTAACGTTGTACATATAGACTTAGAGTCCTTTATATTGTACAATGATTTTGGATTAAATGATGTTGATTGTTAATTAGTAGAAATAGAGGATGTTCCTGAAGTTTCAGATTGCATTAGAACAGTGTTAGAAAAAGAGAAAGAGAATATGCCTACTATATCTGAAAATCCATCAGAGAAGGCAGATGAAATTTCAAAGCAGCATAAAGAATCAGATCAGAAAATTGTGTCAAATCAGAATCAAAAGTTTCAGCACCTTGAAGAAGAAGATGGTCTTTGGAGCATGGACTTTGATGGTTTTGTTGGCAAATACGGGGTTGGCATTGGTTTATGGATTCGCAACCCATGCCAACAAAAAAATAAGGTCCCAAATAATGTAAGGTTGTGTTCCTATAAACTAGAATTTTATTGTACGAATAATGAGGCTGAATATGAAGCACTCATTACCGGTTTGAAAATTCTAAAAAAATTGGGAGCTAGGAGAATTGCAGTCTACAGTGATTAAAAAAATCAAATGTGAGTATCAAGTTAATCACCCAAGGATGAGGCAATATAGCAATGCAACACTTGACATTTTAAGAATGTTTCCAGAATATACACTTAAGGTAGTGTCGAGATTGAAAAACTTGATGGCTAATTCATTAGCCACTTCTGCGAGTAATTTCAGATCTACAATGTTTTCCAATAAAAAGTTTGAGATTCATATAAAGCATAGGCCCGCCATTCCGGATAACTTGAAATTTTGGCAAGTTTTTTGGGACGATAAACAAGTGAATAATTTCCTTCAAAGTGAAGGTGAGTTTGAAAACTGTTCTATGGACGAAGTGTATGACAAGGATGACCAATTTATTGAAGCAGATCAGATTGACATACTTCAACTCAAGGAAAATAACATTCCAAAATGTCTCATACCTTTGGAAGAGTTATTTGACCAAGATGACGTGGCGAGAAAACCTACTTTGGTCCCCATATGAAAGGGCGTAGAAGATGTTAATATTGGAACAACAGAGCAGCCAAAGGTCATTAAGCTTTCAAAGTATTTCCCATCAGAGGTAAATCCTAAATATATTTATTTGTTTACTGAGTTTTCTGATGTGTTTGCTTGGGATTATTCATATCTAAAGTTGTACAATCAAGATATCATTTAGCACACAATCCCAATCAAGCCAAATCAAAAGCCTTTTAGATAGAAGCTCAGGAGAATAAACCCAAAGTTGTTGACATCCATTGAGAAGGAGGTAAAGAAGCTCTATAAGACAGGCATCATTGTTCCAGTCATATTTTTAGATTGGATCTCCAATTTGGTTCCAGTGCGGAAGAAGACCAGTGAAATTCGACTTTGTATAGATTTCAGAAATCTAAGCAAAGTGTCGTTTAAAGAAAATTACCCACTGCCCAAGATGGACCACACACTTCAGCGATTTGTAGGAGCCAGTAGGATGTCATTGTTGGATGGTTACTCAGGTTACAATCAGATCTTTGTACATGAATATGATCAAGATAAGACAACATTCACTATACCATGGGGTACCTTTAAATATTCCAAGATGTCGTTCGGGTTGAAGAATGCCGGGGCCACTTTCCAATGTGCCATGGACATAGATTTTGGTAATGAAAAATAAGTTTTCCTTGTTGTGTATTTAGATGATCTGACCGTTTATTCAAATTCAGATGATGAGCATTTACACCATTTGAGAGTTGTTTTTCAGCGATGTAGAAAGTTTGGGATTTCCCTATATCCTAAGAAGTGCCTATTTTCTATGGAAGAAGGTAAGTTTTTGGGTCACATCATCTCAAAAGATGGGATCTAGATAGATCTTGCTAGAGTTGAAGCAATACAGGAAATAGATTTCCCTAGAAACAAGAAGGAAATTCAAGCCTTCAATGGTAGGATGAATTTCCTACGTAGGTTCATTCCCAACCTAGCAGAACATCTTAGAGAATTAACTAACATGCTGAAGAAGGAAAATGATGTTAGATTGTTAGAAAATTCTCATAATTCATTCGTTTCGGTAAAATTTTCTTTTACAACCACTCCAGTGTTGACGAGTCCTAACTATTTACTAGACTTCATTATTTTTCTTTTTCTTCTGAGCATACTTTGGCAGCAATGCTTATGCAGAAAAAATATGGGACAGAGCTACCAATAGAATTATTCAGTCATACAATAAGAAATGCAACCCTTTGATACAATATAATTGATAAACAGGTCGTGGCTTTGGTCAAAGCACTCAAACAATTCCGTGTTTATATTCTGCACTCACATATTTTGGCATATGTTCCAAATGCAGTGGTTAAAGAATTACTTACGCAAATAGATCCAGAAGGAAGAAGAGGTAGGTGGATAGCAACACTTTTAGAATATGACCTTGAGATCAATCTGACCAATATGATCAAAGGGAAAGGCTTAGCCATGCTCATGGCTGAGTCCAATCTACATGCACTTGACATCAATCTCATATCATCAATGTCCGATGACGAAGAAATTGTAAGTCTTGTTCAGGTATCCTATCTCTTTTCATCATCTCCACAGTATGTTGATATCATTTATGTTTTAAAACATATGAATTCTCCTCTGGGCATGTCAAAGAGTAAGAGTAGGTCTTTAAAGCTTAAGGCTTCGAAATACTGCATATTAGATAGTGCACTCTACTGGAAGGATCTGGGAGGAGTATTATTAAATTTCTTGGTAGAAGATGAATCAAAGGAAGTGATGAAGGATTTCCACAAGGGAGATTGTGGAGGTCATTTGTATTGGAAGACTATGACCAACAAAGTACTAAGAGCGGGTTACTATTGGCCTACATTGTTTTTAGATTTGTATAAGATGGTCATGAGCTACCATAAGTTCCAACCTTTCCAAGGTAAACGTAAGCTCCTTCCTTTACCATTACAACCCATTTCAATTGAACCTCCCTTCCAGCATTGGGGCTTAGATTTTATCAATGAGATACATCCACCCTCATCTACTCAACATAGATGGATACTTACCACCACAAACTATTTCACAAAGTGGATCTAAGTGATCCCAACCAGGCAAGCTACCGACTCAATCATAATTCACTTTCTAGAAACCAACATCTTGTCCCAGTTTGGTTGTCCTAGAAATATCATCACGGATAACGTTGCAGCCTTCAAATAAAAGAAGATGACAGAATTATGTGATGAGTATAACATAAAATTGGTTCAGTCTACAACATATTATCGATAGGGAAATAGATTGGCGGAGTCCTCCAACAAGTCTTTGATCAACATAATCAAAAATATGTTGGAGGCTAACAAAAATAATTGGCACAAGAAGCTAATAAATTCATTATGGGTATATCAAGTAAGCAGTAATAGATCCATTGGCATGTCTCCATTTCAGGTAGTTTAAAATGTGGATATAGTTTTCCCTCCTTCATTGGTTGTCCCAGTCATGAAACTTCTACAAGAGGCCGGAAGTGAAGAAAATGATATTCAACACATAATAAATCAAATGATTCACTTACAACAAACAAGGGAAGAAGTGTTCCAGAACACTTCCAAGCTCCATGCTAAGACCAAGAAAATTTATGACAAGAAATCCAAGCAAGATGATTTCAAGATCGATGATGTGGTACTCCACTAGGATGCCAGGAATGAAGACAAAGGTAAGCACATGAAGTTCGATAATTTATGGAAAGGTCCTTTTAAGGTTGTAGCTTCTTGTGGATAGAATGCATATCTATTAGAAGAAATGGATGGGCAAAGTTTCTTATAGGGCCAATTAATGGTAGGCTCCTCAAGCACTATCTCTTTTGATATGAAAATTATGAAAAAATTTCATCCTCATTGTATATATCAGTTTGATATTCCTACAAGTGTGAAGTGGAAAATCATAGGAGTTCGAAGCCCGAAGTGAAGGCCATGGAGCTTCATTGAGTTTATACTATTTCAAGTTAAGTTTGCACAAAGAGTAAGTTCAGTTTTGAGTCATTGTTTCAGTCAAGTTTAGTCAAATTTGAGTCAATTTCATTCAGTTTGTGTCATTGAGTTGTCAATAGTTAGTCTTGCATTTCAGTTTCAGTTATTTTTTTGACTGTATTGGCCCAATGGAAGAGGCATTGATCTGCAAAATTCATAGAGTTGTGGTTCTTGACACCTCTTTCAGAGCTGCCATCCCCAATAAGGCCAATGTTAGTGTCAGAATATGCATTCTTCCATCTATCATCAAAATCACTCCTTTCATCCTCATTTTAGGTGTCTCACTCTGAAGTTTTTATATCATTCCATTAGGTCATGCTAAAATTTTTTCACTAATGGTAGCCCTACTTAATAAAATCTTACTCTCCCTCATAAACTCACATTTGCTAGCTCACCTTCATGTATTGCTGAGCATAAAAACACCCATGAAAAACTCATTTCATCATGTCTTATCTTAGTCAAAGTCAACCATGGAAGTCAGGTCATTCAAGGTCCCATTAGCTCATTTGGTTTTATTTTTCAAGGTCCAAAAGTGCACTATTCCATCTCAGTAAAGTCAGCAAAGGTGTGAGAGTGACCCAATAAACATTTTATTTTCACCTGCAGAAGATTATCAGTATGTAAATATTATATTTTTAAATTTTAAATTTTGATTTTATATGATTTTCATATCAAAATGTCATTTTGATATGAAAACAAAAATGTAATTTATTTTTAATTTCCTATGTAATTTTATGTTTTCTATATGTAATATTTTCACTCCCTAGCTGCCAACTCAAAATACTCATGCCAAATTGAAGGAAAGAAATGAAAAACTCCAACAACTAATCAACCTGCAAAACATAAAGCTAGAAGTCAAAGAGCATTAGTCTAAAAATTTTAAAGGTAAAGTGAAACATTATAAAAGTGGGTTTTCAAAGCATAAATCAAACCCACTCAAGTATAAAATACATCAAAGACATCAATTCAAAGTCATTTTCTTCCGTAGCCTCAAGCATACTCAGAAAAGGAGAAATTTTCGAGTTCTTAGGTGAAATTGTGCAAAATAGGAGAAGAAGGGCACGTTCTGCACTGCCACTGCGCGTTTGCCATTGGCATTGTGTGTTTGCCTAAAAACGCTACACGTTTTCTAAAGGTGATGCGCGCCTCTCAAGAGGAGGGTGAATTTTCCATAGGTGCTACACGTTTGCCCAACTTCTTCAGAAATTGCCAGGAAAGCCTCTAAACTTCAAAAATTCACTTTCAATCCTTTAACAGTGATTCTTCATGCCTCAAACAAGATAGTAAGTGATCATTGATTCACTCCTCTTCATCAAATGTCATTTTGGATGTGTAAGTTGGTTTAAAATAAATTTGGTGTTTTCTTTTAAAGCAAAACCCTAGTTTTCCTCAAAACCTAATTAGCACTTAAAAATTTCACTCCCTAAACCTTCATAACCCTTCCCCCCATTTCAATTTACCCTATCCCAAAATACCATATCATACAGAACTTTCCCATAACCCCTACATAACTATTTTATTTCCTAAAGCTTTCATCTCCTTCAAACCTTAAACCTAGGTTTTCATTTGCCTAGGCTCCTTATACCCTACCTAAAATTAAATCCCCTATTTCTAAAACCCCTTATCATCACTACCCCTGTCACCTCCCTCATATCGCAAATCCCTATTCCCATCTCCTCAAATTTCCTCACACCAACCCACACTTCTTACACCATTCCATTCCATCATATCCCTAGGGTTTTGACACCAAATACATCATGGTAGAAGAAGAGAACATAAGTCATAGTGAGGAGGAAGACAGAGAGGAGAGAAGACCATATAAAAAAGGAGGGAGAATCATTAGACATGAGCCAGCAAATACCAGAGAACTCATGGCATCTCCCATCACTGTGACATGCTTTAAGCATGTAGGCTATTTTGAGTTTTGTGAAAATTTACAAAGGGTCCAATACCATCCTATGTTGTATAGATTATTCATTTCCAACCTCCATGACAACCAGGTAACCCTTGCTGGTGTTACTTTCACTGTGTCCCTTGCCATCATATCATCTGCCACTGGGATCCAAAATATTTGGGAAAAATGGTTCAAGCAAGGAGATTTGAATAAGCTATATTATGAGACATATATTAAACCAAGGTACAAGAAATATATAAAGAGGATTCTTCCTTTATCTTATCTCCTGGTCAGGTATGTACCCATGATGAAAATCATTATTAGGTACTTTACTTATGAGGGTAGGTTTTCTAGACTCTACTCCTATCATATCCGGCTACTCATGCACTTCACAAGAGTCAGAATGCTTAATATACCTTACTATCTCTACCGGAGCATTGAGAAGATGACATTTATTGCCCAAAAGAGAGATTATGATCATGAAATTCAAAGTATCTTTCACCACTCCCTCATCAAAATAATGGTCCTCCATCACCTTGATCAGTTAAACATTGCATGGGATACCTATATATCCATTGAAATTTTCACTACCCCACCTATTTAGCATGGCCAAGATGCACCTTCATCATCTCATCCTTCCACATCCATTCCTCCATCAAAACCTACAGTTCATACATCATCACCAGATCAGTCTCCTTCACCCACCTCACTACCGTCATCTCGATTTCACATTGAGACTGGGTCACCTAGCAGAGGTGAAATTAGCAAGCCTAAGAGGGTTGATTTGGACACATTGGTACATAATTATCAGAGGATTAATAGGAAGGTTTTTGTCCCACATATTGTGGGAGGGGGCCTATATTCTTCACCAACAAAGAAGGTACACAAAGACAAGGAAAATATGGCAGAGGTGGATATACATGAAGAGAAAGGCCTCCATGAGAAAGAGGTAGATTTTGAAATTGTAAACTTGGACATAATTGATGATGATGATACTTCCTTGATAATCCAAGAGAAGGAAGCCAAGATTAGATACCTCCTAGCTAATCTTGAAAGGTCCAATTTTGTCATTACCTTTCTCAAGCAAGAGAACCAACAACTGAAGACCAAACACTCCAATGATGAAGTAAAATGCATCAAAGTACAAAGACAAGTAGAGAAGGCTAAAGCCTTACTTAAAGAGACACTTGAGAAGTATGGTGAACCTGATGATGAGGAGGACCAGCCTCCAAGATAGATACCTTGGACTAAAGGGTTGAAAAGAGCTCTAGCCATATATAGACAAAGGGAAGCTAAGCTAGTTAACCAAATAACCCTAAATGAACAACTTTCCATAGAAATCAGTGAAAATAGAGAATCATGGCTTGATAGAGCCAACCAACACTCAGAGAATCTCTTGTCCAAGGCTCAAAAGGACAATGAGATTCAAAGAAGGATGGCAAAGCATTATGCCATGAGGAAAAAAATTGTAAGGGCCAAGCTCAAAAGAGCCCATGCAAAAATTCAAGCCTTGACCAAGAAAAAGGAGAAAAGGAGGTTAGATATACTTTCTGAGGTAACACTTCATGCCTCAAACACATGATCAACTATCATCCCAACAATTTTGACAAGTTTTGGGCAAATTTTGAAATTTTGTAAATTTCTGTGTTTTTGGGGACATTTTTAGCACAGTAAAACTGTCAAATGCGTAGCACCTAGGGTGTTGCGCTCTTTTTTGGGGCATAAAATGAGAAAATGGCCACCACCATTGAATTAAGAATGATGAGTACATGCACCTTGTACATTTTCTAAGAATTTGGAGGCAAACTAGTCAGGAAAAAGGAAAAAAAACCACCAAAAAACCATGTTTCTGCCTCATTTTTGAAATTGGTGCTGCGTTTTTACCAGTCTTGGGAAAATAAGTTTTTGATAAATAAAATGAGCTTCATTTTGCAAACTGAAGGTATTTCTAGAAAGTAGACTTTAAGGGCTTTCCAACAAGCCATCTTGGAGAAAAGTTAGACACCAGGAAGGCACTCAAAAGAAGCCTTGAACAGAGAGGGTGCGTTTGACAGAGAAAGGTTGCATTTGACAAGGAGATGGTACATTTGGCAGTCTTCTAAAATTTTCTGAGCTTCACTCTTGTTTTGATTTTCATCTTGGGAAATGATGATTTTACTTATGTAAATGATGAAAAAAATGTAATTATCATGTTTTTACTACTACCTAGGGTAAATACATTAGGTAAATCAATGAAATAAGGTGTAATGAATCAGTTCACTTAAGTTAGGAATGAATCACTTGGACCATCCTATAATTTAGCTATCAGTTCAGATTTTTGTGTAATATCTTCCTCGTCTGATGGATTCAACCCCTGAGGATGAGTGAAGTTTTTTTTCATGTCTATTTAATCCCTTTCTTAAAAATATAAAAGGGTTGGAATCAGTTTGATGTTTGCTAGATGATCAAGGAAACCTTGTATTCAGTTTGGCCAAGATAATAAAGAGGAGTTGCAACTACTTTTATGGGATAGTTGTGGTATTGAATGTTTATCATAGTTTCTTTTTAAGTATCATATGTTTTAAAGTATTGTGTTCATGTTCACTTTCATTTCTATGTTATGATCTTTTACAAGTTATAAATTCATAATACATGCTTGCACATGCTCTGTTTTGGGTAACTAATCATATTTTGTTCATCTTCTTCTGTCTAAGAAAAACACATCTCTTATGCTTTTCTCAGCCTTCTTATAGTTTCAAAACCATTCCATAACAATTCTCTTCAAGTTATTTGCATTGTACCTACCTTGCCCCATTGATCCCTGCAACCCTAACTCATTTTCCCTGACTTTCCTTGACCTAATTCCTTCATCTAGTGATTCCCCAACCAAAATCAATTCAAAACACCCCTTTCACTCTATACCTAGCCTAAAAACCCTAATTTATCCAACCCTCCTGGCTGTGACCATTTTTTAGAGAGCCCTCTTCAGCTTGATATGGTTAGCTATCAAAGCAAAAGCTTGGTTTTTGGTTACCGCTGTTGGGATTCCTTCCTCAGCCTTGGGAATCTAGTGGAGTGATAACACAAAGAATTAAACCTCATATTTCTTCCATCTCCTTCAACCCTCCCTTGAGGGATTCAAGCCCATACAGGCTCCGATACCAAATAGTAAATTGGAGAAGCAAACATGGTACACATATTCACTCCAAATTTTTTGTACTATTTACCTCAAGGCTGTTAGGTAAAATTCACTCGAGATAGAGTCAAAGTTTACTAGGGTAAATAGTAGTGGTTTTGGGCACATGGTATAGTGTACCCATGGTATTACTGCCCATGGTATTTCATGTGACAGAGCCTATAAAATTCTGGGAGGACTTCATTGTAATGTAGGCTTGGAGGTGAGCGGTGAAGGCTCACTTTGCCGGATTGGCCAGGGTTTTGGCCAATGGTTAATGAAATTTCATTGGTTGGGTTTTACCCCAGATTTGGGGTTTTCCGTGATAAACATGTTTTTATGTTTATGATTTTTTGTTGGTTCCTTATATGGTTATTTTTTCCTCTCGGTAAATATATTATTTCTGTAGTAAATTATAACAACTGGTATCAGAGCCAAGTTTAGGGTTACTTGCAGGATCATGGATCATTTTATTAACCAAGATCGTTCAGTCATTATGGAATGAGAGTGATTTGATTGGATATGTCAGATCTGATGTTTGAAGATCTAGATCTGCATGTGAAGGAGGTGTATCTCGTCAGATCCGATGTTGAAAATGGCCATAGCTGAAGGTTGATGTGTTCACAAGGACACTTCTATTGCAAATATTTTATTTGGATCAGTGGTTGGATAGATATGATTTCAGATCTAAAAATAATTAATGATAATGCGATCAGACTTCGGGATGGAAGTAGTGTATGTAAATATGAATTGCATCGCTGGGAAGCCAAGCAGAGCATTGGCAGGCTTGACAAGGATGATTGTGAGGATGTAGTCTCGCAACTTCCATCTCACGATAAGATCAATCGTGCAACATAGGTATTCTCACGCAGGAAGATCACTACAAGGAGGCAGTGTTGACAGAGGACTTTGATGAAGGATCGTACGACTTTGAAGTGCACCGACTATTGACGAGAAATACGTCTTGGTGTTGAAGGAGAGAAACTTCAGTGATGTCATGAGAAAAAACCATTATGCTATAGTCGAGTTTTATGCGTCATGGTGCAGATATTGCCAAAACTTGGCTCCAGAGCATGCTGCTCCTACGACTGAGTTGAAAGGAGATCGTTCATTCATCGTGCTAGTGGAAGCCATGGCCATGACATTGGGGTTTGCTTCTGCATTTGAAAGTACCAATGATTTCTCTTTTGCAGGCTAGTGTTTGAGGGGATACCAATTATATGGTATAGTAAAGCCCAAAAAAAAGAAGGAAAAAATCGGTGCTTTTAATACGAGGGTCGAAACCCAGTCAGAAGAATCCTATGTTTCTCTTAACAAGTCAAAGGCAGCCAGCCTCACTGCTCTCGAACAGCTAAAGGCCTCTTTTGCAAATCAACACACAAAGGAGAGAAGGGCATCGATATTTTGAATGAAAATTATTGAGAATGTTTAGAGAGGCATGGAACATCAGATCTATAACACACTTAATCTGGGTGAAGTACTCCGCGGAGGTGCGTATATGTAATGTGAGACAAAATGAGTGTTGTTTCTAATAAAACCCTCGATGAAGTGGAAAGTGGAAACAACGGTCATGATATGGCTAATGATTATGGATGAGCCAAAATTCTCCAAGAATAAATTTTTTAATAGGTGAATGGGATGCATTATAGGCTTGTTCTGGAAAATGAGTTGTTGATGGAATCATACATTGAAGCAAATATGTTAGAGTGAGTACAATGCGAAAAGAAGGAGACACACTCTTATGAAGTGAAAAGATGGTGTTTGTCGACTGAGATTTTGTCGTGCACGTGTCAGCATCCATTCATATTTAGTTGCTACCTTAGCAAGAGAAGATCTTGTGAAAGAGATCCAACATCGATTGCATGTTTTAAGGCAAATCAGAGCAGTTTGTAATAAAAGGTTTTGGTAGATTGAAGAGAGCTTGTTAAAGTGAGAGAGGATATGTGCACGTGGATTAATTAATTGATGAATTATGTATCTGAAGAGAACTCCTAGAGGACTAACGGTTATAACAGCTGGTGACCCATGTAATCCGGTAGATGGGTTCTTTTTATATGGACATTGATGTCATATGTACAATGACAAAAACAAGGGTAAACACAAAAAAAATACTGTAATGGAGTCAAATTTTATTGCATGTAAATGAGAATACTACTGTGAGACCTGGTAGGGCATGCGTACCCATGGGTAATCACTGTTAAAGTCTGGGTTATATCTAGGTGAGAGGGGGGATGTCAAGTTAAAAACTAACCTGGGTAAAAACTTTAAGGGGGGAAAGCGCGAGAGTGAGTGGGGTTGTCTCACTTAGCATTTTTGGCTGGAATTAGTTAGGAAAGCCCAAGTCAAGTTTAAGGAGGGAATTTTTAGGTAAAATTGACTCGGGATAGAGTCAAATTTTACTAAGGTAAATAGTAGTGGTTTTGGGCACATGGTATAGTGTACCCATGGTATTATTGCCCATGGTATTGCATGTGATGGAGCCTATAAAATACTAGGAGGACTTCATTGTAATGTAGGCCTGGAAGTAAGTGGTAAAGGCTCACTTGGCCAGATTGGCTATGGTTTTGGCCAATGGTTAATAAAATTTCATTGGTTAGGGTTTGCCCCAGATTTGGGGTTTTCCCTGATAAACATGTTTTTATTTTTATGATTTATTGTTGGCTTATTTTATGGATATTTTTTTCTCTTGGTAAATATATTTTTTCTGCAGTAAATTATAACAAAATCCAAATTACAAGCCACAAAAATAGTGGTCATGAGATCCAACAGTTTCTAAGACACGAGAATACTATTGAGAATATCTCTAAAAAAACTCTAATCACTAACAAACAAAATCTTCCTGCATTCTAATGTAAGCATTATTCCAAGTCAGAAACCCTAGAAATTCGCACATGTGGGAGAGATAGATCCCAAAACAAATATTTTTCTTCCTCCTTGGATTTCTCTTTCCTTCTAAACCTCTGACCTTCCTTTTCGGCTTCTCCCGACGAAAAATAAAACTTCTTCTTGCAAAATCGAACTTCTTGGTGGTGAATACCAAATGAGGTCGAACTGCTCCTTTATATAGCCTTCTCATGGGGTTGAATTCCCTCCAAAAGACCGACTTGTAGCTACCAGGGCCGACTTGTACTTTTAAAGTTTCTAGGACTTTGTGGACTTAAAAAAAAAAATTTCCCAATTATATTTTTCCTAGAAAGGTCTTATCAACATGATATTGATTTCATTGACTAATGAAAATATATCATAAGACCTAAAAAACCCTAGAATCATGAAGAGCATGATGTTGGAAATATTATCATTGATGGAAAAAGAGCACAAAGGAGCAGCACTTGAACTATAAAAAAGGCAAAGGCAACAAAGAAGCAGAGGCAACAAAGGCAACAAAGGTAACAAAGGAAACTAAGAAGCAAAGGAGACAAGGAGCAAAGGAACCAAAGAAGCAAAGGCAACAAAGACATCAAAGAAGCAGAGGCAGTAGAGGTAGAAAAGGTAGAAAATGAATGCTCGAGACGGTGTAATGGTTAAATGAACAACCAAAAGAACAAGCACAGGAGAGATTCACGTTGAAGAACTCCGAACAAGATTAGGAGTAGCGTGGAGGAACTGGTGTTACAGAGCAGCGAAAATATAAAGAATAGAAATCAAATAAAGACAGAACACTTAGAATAATTCTTAAGGAGGAATCGACAACAAGGATCGGATCACAGAATCGAGGGTTAAGAATTGACAGCAGGGATCAAAGCAGCCAGAAGAGGCAAAGAAGAGCCACGTGAAGGCGAGCGGACGGTCATGATTAGATTGCAGATCCGAAGGTGAGAGATGAATGAAAGCGATGAATTCGCAAGTCAAACAATATAAGATATGATGAGATGGAGGGAGAATGTGAGGACCATTGGGTCGTGTAGCAGATCAATAGCGGATGGTGGATCACAAAATCGCACATCGATAACTTTAAGCTTTAACTTGAGACATCACAACATATGTTGTTTTGGTTGCGATGCGGTAATTTTCGAATGACACGATGCAATGAAGGGAGTCCATGTGTCAGCACTGCGGACGGTGAGGACCATTGGATTGTGTAGCAGATCAACGGCGGATGGGGGATCGAAAAATCGCACATCGGAAAATTTAAGGTGTAACTTAAGACATCGCGAGGTATGTTTTTTTGGTTATGATGCAGTAAGGATCGAACGCCATGATGCGATGAAGGGAGTCCACATGTCAACACTGCGCAATAGTGCACTTCGCATAGTTTATGGTTTAATGTTATCAATAGAGTGGGAAACTTGCGGGCAAGTATTTGCGATGAGTTGCAATTGGTTCAAGGTATAGTGGGACCCAAAAGTGGGAAGTTATCCATGTCTGCACGTGATTTGGGTTTATGTGCAGTCGGGTTCAAAGTGTATGCACTTTTTGGTCGCTAATGTATAAAGGTTGTAACTAAGTCCGGATTTGTAATCCATTGTGTGTATAAAGGGATTTATGTAGAGCATAACCCATGGGTCTGCGGGGTTTGTGTACAGAAGTCAGCCAAGATGAAAAGTGACATGAAGATGTAGCTGTGTGTTAAACGAAAATACTAAACACAACAAAGAAAGGCTCGAGTAAGTAAAAGGATCCGACCCCATGCAGAATAGTGCAACAACATGGATCGAGTCGAGCAAAAATGGTAGTTATGCAGCATAGTTGAAATATAACTGTAGAAACAAAAAAGACAAAAGGACATCAAGCAGAAGATGAAAAACACACAAAAAAGCTAAGAAACTGAAAGGGCTGAGTAAAATAATTGATTATAACTGTAAATGTATTATTTATTTTATATTGTTTTTGATGCAAAGAAAAGTCTCCATAGGCAAATAAAAACTCCAATTTAATATTGAAATGAGTATATAGTGAGGAAATGAATGGGCGGAAGGCAAGAGTCATGCCTATTCACTTCATATTCCCCTATAGAATGAAAACAACCATGAATTTATCTCTATAAACTAGCATAGATCCATTTAAAACTCAAATCTAACATGAGCCGAAAGGGATAAAATTTCTTTTGTTGCAAACGTATTTTAGAATATAAAAATCAATGTGTATTTTTTTACTGTTTAAATTGCACTTTTGAATGTTATAGTGATTACATAACATGTGTATTGATTCATTTTATATTAATTCATATTAAATTATTTTATTCATAATTGACATTGGATATTTGATTCTATCATACATTAAAATATTTTCTTTTAACATTTTTTTCTATATATAGATTTATATAAAGTTGATATCAGGTATTAAAATATTTTTGAAAAACATAAGGTTTAAACATCTTACCCACATTTTTTGTTTTACTTCTAATTAATCTACACGATATTAGGTCATATGGACAACTAATTAAAAATGCATAGCATATATTTTTTTTCATTTTTATTATAGCCCATATTTTTTCTCAATTTAGAGAATATTTTATTTTTAGTTTAAGAAGGACGAACATACTTACAAGTAGCCTTCACATTGGGTTGTAGAAATAGTATAGATGCATTTTAACCACAAATCTACCAAGAGCCTAAAGAGATCAAATCTCAAACTTGGAAAAAAATTACACGTTAATTAATACATTTTACTGCTTCCTAAATATGTGATTAATATAGATCTATGTGGTAATTTTTCATTGTTTAAATTGCATAATTTTATATTTTATCATTATTAATATTTTATATTAAAAATTGAATTAGTCACACATTTTCCTCCTATTAAAAAGTAACTACTCTACTTTACTTTCAATTACTTTTTCCTTTCCAGCTAAGGTTAACACACACATATATAAATATACACTTTCTGTAAAGAAAGTTCATATGAAATATATTAGTTAATATGGATATTCAAATAGTTTCTTTAAGTTATATATATATATATATATATATATATATATATATATATATATATATATATAATCTCTGTAAATTTGTATAAAATTATAATATCAACAGTTAATTGTGGTGTTACTAGATTTTTAACTGTTTAAATTGTTTTTATTATTTTTTTAGGACATGACATACTTACACATATCCCTCATACTGGATTGTAGAATGAGCCTTTCGGCTCAATGAGGTTA
Source organism: Pinus albicaulis (assembly GCA_034641835.2). Lineage (NCBI taxonomy): Eukaryota > Viridiplantae > Streptophyta > Pinopsida > Pinales > Pinaceae > Pinus > Pinus albicaulis. Next base: position 1,196,124,176 of record CM076577.1, read on the forward strand.
TTGTAATGTGCACAAAGAGGTTAGAGAGTGGAAGAATAAGACAAAGCAGATAGAGAAGTTGTGAAGATCCAGAGCTGATATAAAGCAGATTTGAAGGCTGGAAAGACAACAGTGAAGAAGGAGAAAACAAAGCTGATATCCAAGTAAATCAGCATATGATTTTATTGTAGTGTGAGAAAGTTGGTGCTTCCATATCAAGTTGTAGCTCAATATATGTCAAGTTGTAGTTGATTGAGGTAGGGGCCTCCTGTGGGTTATAGCCTGCAGAAAATAGATGGGTATTGGAGCTTCCTTGGAAGTTGTATCTTGTAGAATTTGAGGTAGTGGCCTCCTGTAGGTTTGAGCCTACAGAAAATCAGTGGTGTGAGGGAGTTGGAGCTTGCCTTTGCATCACAAAAATAATAAGACGTGGTTTTCTCCCTTACGGGTTTCCACTTTTATCTGTTGTGTATATGCATGATGATTATGTGTTGATGTTCTTTATTTAATCTGCTTAATACTTACTGCTCACATATTAATATTTTTGCTTCATTATACATTAAGTTGATCATGAAATGAAGGTGTAAATAAGTTTAAAAGAAAGGTTAAAATTCCTTGAATGTATTAAAGTGATTCACCCCCCCCACCCATCACCCCACCCCCCTCTCATTTTAACCAAGGGTTCAACAATTGGTATTAGAGCAAGGTTCCTTCTGTATCAATTTAACAACTGGAAGGAGATCCTAGGTCCCCAAAATGGCTAGCCTAGAAGGATTCTTAGCAATTAAAGCCCCATTGTTTACTGGCACAAACTATGCCTTCTCAAAAATAAGAATGAGGACATACATAATATCTCTAGGAATACAAGTTTGGGCTATTCTGGAAGAAGGATATGCTCCAAAGGATATTGACATAGAGAAAGAAGCCAAACAAAACTTCATAGCTAATGCAAAAGCCATGAATGCACTCTTGAGTGCTCTGTGTGAAACATAATTTATCAAAGTAATGCACAGTGAGACTGCCAAACATATCTGGGATACTTTAGAAAATATCCATGAGGGAGATAAAAATGTGAAGATGGCCAAACTGCAAGCCTATAAAGCTCAATTTGAAATTGTAAAAATGAATGAAGATGAAGATGTAGCAAGTTTCTTCTTAAAGGTTGCAAAAGTTGTGAATAACATGAAAGCTCTAAGAGAAACCATTAAGGAATGTGTAATTGTACAAAAGATATTGAGATATTTACCATCCAGGTTTAACCCTAAGGTTTCTGCCATAGAAGAAACAAAAAACTGAGAAACACTGACCATGAACCAATTTCTTAGAAACTTGATGGCCTATGAAATGAGACTTCCAAAGGGGAATTCAAATGTGAGGGAGGCGGCCTTTAAGGCATATAAGTGCAAAGAAGAAAAGGAAGATACATGCTCTTGCTTTGATCAAGAAGAGGGAAAATTTGTCAGAAGATTGGATAGAGGTACAGGCAAGTATAAAGGTTAACTTCCATTTAAATGCTTTAATTGTGGAAGAGTGGGGCACTATGCATCAAAATTTCCTCATAAGAAAATAGAATATTAGTCAAAAGGGAAAGTGAAAACCAATTTCAACAATAGGCCGAAAGGGAAAAAATTTAATAAAAGATCATTCTATGTTCAACAAAACAACAGTGCATCTGAGAGCTCAGATGAATCCCCCAATGAATAAGGAACATCAAAATTTATTTTGATGGCCAAGGAAGAGCTTGAGGAAGATATATTGGAATTTGAATACGAAGGTGAGGGAGATATTGAGGGGGAGCTAATTAGTGCCCTAGAGGAAATAAGCAGACTTAAACTCAAGTGCAGAAAATAGAAAGACATTCTCCTGAAATATGTAAAGGAAGAACCAAATTTAGAAAACCTCATTCAGTTGAAAGTAGAACTTGAAGAAGCTAAGAAGGTGGAAGACATTCTGCTAAAAAAAATTAAAGATAAAAATCTGGAGCAAGAGAAATTGGAAGAAGAAGTACTATGCCTGAGAAATAAAATAGAAAAATCCCAAAGGGAATTATCTATGAACACTCCACGAATGAAAAGCTCTAAACAATTGGACAAAATAATAATTGCTCAAAGATCTCCTCATATAAAGGTTGGGATAGGCTATGAAGGAGAAACCAGCAACTCCAAGTTAGAAGATAACAAAAATATCATTTTTGTAAAAGCTGAAAAGGATAATGAAGCAACAAAAAAAGATTCCTCAAAATTAGAAACCAACAAGACCATGATATATAATGAAACAAACAGAAATAAGCAACAACCTCAAATGACAAAGAAATAAATGAAGAAATAGTCAACTACAAAAGACTCATGCGTTCTTAAGGATGAGTTGAACAAATTCAAAAAATAACAAAGGAGGTTCCTTCCTCCCGTGAGAAGTATCCGGCTTGAACCTCGCATCAAAGCATTATGACTTGCATTTGGAGAAATCAAGACATCCATCTAGATCCCAAATCACGAGTATCAATTATGGTCTCTGTTTTAATATTGTTCTGGGCATAAACCGATAGCATAATTTGGGTACAACCCTATCTCGAGTATGCCGAACCTTAGTTTCCTAAATTTGAACCCAGATCTGTCAGAAGGACAACAAGATCACAACAGCTTATTTGTTGATTCTGGTAGATGAAAGGTTCATAATTAAAATAAGAAATTTTTTGGATCAGAAAACCCCAAGTATAAATCTCGTGAAATAATACAAATCTGTCTACTTCCTGTGGCTTGGTATTTACAATAGAAGTTTAGGGTCTTGGAACAGAGAAAGGTAGAATTTGAAAAAAGTTTGGAATTGTCCCCACAAACAATATTAAACTCTTATCCCTTATGGGATGCCACTATTGAATTATAACTACATGCGGGATATTCGATCTGGTCCAGAGCATTCAGGTTCGCAACATAAATCAGTGGTGGAAGAAGAGACCAGAAACTGTTGGAATTTCTGAGAATTCCAGAACAAACAGTGGAGAGAGTAATAATCTCCTCTTTAACACAGAGAAATTACTAAAATTCTCGCAGGAAACAGAGTTTCAAATCATAAAACAAACTTTTATTCCATAAAAAATGTGGTTACAAATTCTTCCTCTAACAGAGGGATTTACAAAATAGTGACTGCTTCAAAACACAGTTCACGGAGAAGACCTCACTGTCTCTCAAACAAACACTTTGTCTCTCTGAACAAATACGCTGCTCCGTATTTTCTATTTCGCACTGCTGTGCATAAAACGACTCTGTTCTATTTAAAAATAAAACATTGTAATCAAACAAGCTCTCGGGCCTTTCTTTTATAAGTGGCGCACACATTATAAAATATTAAATCATAACATATAAACTTATCAGGTCCGCGTTGTTTTAAAACATAACACAAACGAATAAAAATTGCGATTGTGCGATATTGCAATGTGCGATGGGATCACATCGCACATTTCTGCGATCTAACATATGGCGGAACAAATGAAACTTGCAATTGCACAATATGCGATATGTGATGTGCGATTCACGATTGCATCGCAAATATCTACGATCAACCGTAAGTCGTAACAAACAAAAGTGTGATGTTGCGATGTTGCGATCTGTGCGATGGCACGATCGCGCGATCGCATCGCGGTTTCAACCACATCCGCAAGACATTTGAAACTTGGTCATTGCGATATGTGATTGCGATCGGATCACATCGCATCACGACTCCTCATCAACAAGACACTTTACTTCTAAAAATGCGATCTTGCGATTTGCTCTCAAGTGGTGGGGACTACTTTTCCTCCTCTTTAGATATTTAAGTCCTCTGCCTGTTTTAAAACAATTTCGTTCATTTTAGTTGTTGAGGGCTTTAAACGCTTGAAACAACTGTCTTTAATAAATATGTTCTTCCGTGCTGTGAAGCCATGAAAGTCTTCAGCATTCAACTCTGTTGTTAATTAAAACGGCTACCGCCTTTGATAAAATATCAAAGGGATCAAATCCCATCTGATCTTTACTGCACCTGTGCACTTTCCAATCCTTTTGCAATTTGTTTAATATTTAAACGGCAACTGCCTTAGCCTTGGCTTCAATGTGCCACAATCTTTCACTTCTGCAATTACTGCTGATTGACTTCAGCAGTTGGAATTAATTTCCAACACTCCCCCTTAATTTCAACTGCTGGGTTTTTCTGCATACCCAGACATTTCCTGAAATTTTCAAAGATTTTCTGCACAAGTGGCTTTGTGAGGATATCTGCAAATTGATCCTTTTTTCTGCAATGCTGCAAAACTATCTCACCATTGTTAACCAATTCACGTATGAAGTGAAACTTGGTGTCAATGTGTTTAGTCCTTTTATGAAAAAAAGAATTTTTAGACAATGCAATAGCTGAGTTATTGCCACAAAAAATCACTGTCCCTTTTATTTGTTCTTGACATAAGCTTATCAACATTTTTCTCATCCAAACTGCTTGACACACTGCTGCTGTCGCTGCCACATATTCTGCTTCTGCTGTAGACAATGCTACAATGGGTTGTTTCTTAGAAGCCCATGAAATGGCTCCTGAACCCATGTGAAAAACATAACCGGAAGTGCTCTTCCGATCATCTACACTTCCAGCCCAATCACTATCCATGTATCCAACTAAATCTGAACATTTTGAAGTAGTATAAAAAATACCAAAACTTTTTGTACCTTTACCATACCTCAGAATTCGTTTTGCTGCCTGCCAATGTGCATCCTTTGGCTTTTCCATGAATCTGGAAATCAAACTAACAGCATGCATAATGTCAGGCCTAGTTGCAGTCAAGTACATAAGGCTGCCAACTATGCTTTTGTATAGACTAGGATCAAAATCCTTTCTGTTGTCCTCTCTGCTGAGCTTTAATCCCATCACTGTGGGAGTGATTGTTGCTTTGCATTCCTGCATGTTAAATCTTTCAAGTACTTCATTAACATACTTTACCTGTGAGATGAAAATCCCACTTTCATCTTGTTCTACTTCTATTCCTAAGAAGTATCTCAACAAACCCATATCAGTCATTTCAAATTCTTCTTTCATGACTGTTTTAAAATGTTCAATAAGGCAATCATCATTACCTATAAAAATAACATCATCAACATATAAGACTACAATCAAGATTTTACCATCTTTTTCTTTGATGTAGAGGGTGGGTTCTCCCTCACACTTTTCAAATCCATTTTCCAGTAGATAGGAATCTATCCTATTGTACCACGCTCTTGGCGCTTGCTTCAGCCCATAAAGAGCTTTCTTCAACTTACAAACTTTGTGCTCTTGGCCTTTCCTTTCATAGCCAAGAGGTTGTTCAATGTAAACCTCTTCCATTAACACTCCGTTTAGAAATGCTGACTTCATGTCCATTTGGTAAACTTTCCACTTGTTTTGTGCTTCTATGGACAACACTGCTCTCACAGTTTCCATTCTGGCAACCGGTGCGAAATTTTCCTCATAATCTATCCCATGCTTTTGCTTATAGCCTTTGACAACAATTCTGGCCTTGTGTCTCTCTATTTTGCATTCAGCATTACTTTTGGTCTTGTAGACCCATTTAACACCAATGACATCTTTACCTTTTGGGAGTTCAACCAAATCCCAAGTTTTGTTTCTTTCTATGGCATTTATTTCCTCATCCATAGCTTCTATCCATTTCCTATCCTTGATAGCTTCTTCGAAATGAACAGGATCATCAACATGACAATATAAAGCAAACAAATAATTGATACCTTCATTTGTTATATCTTGTTCATAAATATCTTTCAAACTTCTAAACTTATTACCTCTTTCAGTAGGTGTACAAATGCTTGAAGAAGCACTTGAATTTCCTCCTTGTGGTGTGCTTGGAGAAGCACTGTCATTACTCCTCAAGGGTGTGCTTTGCTGCTCTCTTGTTGGTGTTGCTGTTTGGGGATGTATTTCAACCAAATCATCATCATTTTCATCATGAGATAAATAGTGTTTAACATTCACTGTTTTCTCTATGCTTCCATCCCAAGCTTCCTCTTCAATGAACTGAACGTCCCTGCTCACAATAAACTTCTTGGTGGATGGGTTATACAACCTATAGGCCTTGGATTCCTCACTGTATCCAATGGAAATGAATTTCTCCCCCTTGCTGTCCAACTTCTTCCTTAGTTGATCCGGAATGTGTGCATAAGCCACACATCCAAAAACTTTCATGTGTGTGACACTTTGCTTTGCGCCACTCCATGCCTCTTCCGGCACTTTGTTCATAACTGCTTTTGTAGGGCACCTATTCAAGATATACGCTGCACAGTGTACAACTTCAGCCCAATAGTCATTAGGAAAATGCTTTGACTTTAACATACTCGTTGCCATGTCCATTATGGTTCGGTTCTTCCTTTCGGCTACTCCATTTTGCTCCGGAGTATATCTTGTGGTAAACTGCTTTTGAATACCATTTTCTCTACAAAAACGTAGAAAATATTTAGAGATATAGTCACCTCCTCTATCAATCCTTAAGACTTTGATATGCAACCCACTCTGGTTCTCAAAAAGTGCTTTGAAATTTCAAAATTTTTCAAACACTTCACTTTTGTTTTTCAAAGAGTAAACCCAAGTTTTTCTTGTAAAATCATCTATGAATGTTAACACATAGTGGCTGCTTGCAAGTGATGGAGTTTGCATCGGTCCACACAGATCTGAGTGGACAATCTCTAAGGGTTCTTTTTTCCTTATGCTTTTCCCGGAAGGAAAACTTTCTCTGTGTTGTTTCCCCAAGATACAACCTTCACAAAGGCTGTCTGGTTTCTCTATAAATGGTAAACCACTTACCATTCCTTTTCTGTTCAACAAATTAAGACCTCCAAAGTTGAGATGTCCAAATCTCAAGTTCCATAACCAATTATCATCTTTTGGTTCGCTTTGGTAAGTCTCTTGTGCAACTGCTGCTTTCTCTTCACCATTCTTCAAGTCTGCTCTCATTCTGAGAGGGAACATCCTGTTCCTTTTCATCTTCACTTCAGAAATACATTGTTTGCTGGGTGGTTTATCCATGATGGAACAAACATCATTATCAAAGAAAAAATTGTACCCCTTATGGACAAGCTGTCCAATAATTAAGAGGTTACACTTCATTCCTGGAACATAATAAACATCTGCTATGGTTTTCTTTGCACCTAATCTTGTTAAAACATTTACATTTCCTTTTCCCATAACAGAAACTTTGCTATCAGTTCCTAGTGTGACTTGTGACTGCACACTTTCATCTAACATAGAAAACATTGCTATGTTTCCTGTCATATGGTTACTACAACCGGAGTCTAGAAACCATAAATCCTCGTTCTTTTCTTCAGCCATATTACAAGCTAAAAACAAATTCTTTTGGTTGACATTTTCTCTAGTGAAATTTTCACTAGTTATACTTGCCATATCATTCTGCTTCTTTCTACATTCATTAGCATAATGACCATATTTTTTACAATAGTGACATTGGACATTGGATTTATCATACCTTTGTCCTTGAGCATTTTGCTGACCACTTTGCTGGCTGCTGTCTTGGCCGTGGATGTGACTTTCACTGTTGCACCTTCCATGTGAATGTGAAGGGCTGTTCCTTCCACTTTTGTTCCGCTCATTCCTCTTGTTTCCTCCTCGCCTGCCCTCTTCCTCTCAAAGACATCCGGGTCTGTAAAGGTAAGTTCCGTAGGATGAGCTACCCTACCCAATCTCCGCCTATGAGTCATCGCTGATGCATGAAGTTCATCCACTAAAAACTTTGTGAGATCCTTAGTCTCCTCTATGGTGGTGACAATCACATCAAATATTGAGGGTAAACTTCTCAAGAGTTTTTCCACAATCCTCTTGTCTTCAAGAGTCTCTCCATGAGATCTTATTTGTGTGACCATTCCAATCACATGAGTGAAGAATGAGTCAATAGTATCTGACTCTTTCATACAGAGAGTTTCAAAGTCTCTCCTTAGCAACCAAAGTTTTGCTGTCTTCACTTTTTCCATACCTTGATAGGCTGTCATGAAAGTCTGCCATGCTTCTTTGGATCTCTTAGCTGCTGCTATCCTCAGAAACACACTCTCATGCACTGCTTGATACAAGAAGAAAAAAGCCTTGGCATCTTTCTTCTTATTGCTCTTCAGCTGTTCTCTTTCTGCCTGAGTTAACATATTAAACTCAAGTTCATCTGTTGGCTCTTCAAAGCCTTCCTCAACAAATTCCCATAAGTCTTGGGAGACAAATAATGCTCTCATAGTTATTGACCAGTAGTCATAATTTTTCCCATTAAACATTGGGAGATGGATATTTCCCATACCCATTCTAGTGCTGGCTCCAGCCATTCTGCACTCTTAACTATGATTTAAAAACACTTGACTGCGTATAAAATTAACTGAATGTACTGCAATAGTAACACTAAAACTGTATAGAGAAATACCTTTGGATTCTTTTGGCTGAGTCTTCACACTGGTGGAGAAGCTGCTGCAACTAAGAACTCCTTTCCTTCAGCTTATTTGACCTTCAAATAGCCTGGACTAGCTCTGATACCATGTTGGAATTTCTGAGAATTCTAAAACAAACAGTGGAGAGAGTAATACTCTCCTCTTTAACACAGAGAAATTACTAAAATTCTCATAGGAAACAGAGTTTCAACTCATAAAACAAACTTTTATTCCATAAAAAAAGTTGTCACAAATTCTTCCTCTAACAGAGGGATTTACAAAATAGTGACTGCTTCAAAACACAGTTCACAGAGAAGACCTCACTGTCTCTCAAACAAACACTCTGTCTCTCTAAACAAACACGATGCTCCGTATTTTCTATTTCGCACTGTTGTGCATAAAACGACTCTGTTCTATTTAAAAATAAAACATTGTAATCAAACAGGCTCTCGGGCCTTTCTTTTATAAGTGGCGCGCACATTATAAAATATTAAATCATAACATATAAACTTATCAGGTCATCGTTGTTTTAAAACATAACACAAATGAATAAAAATTGTGATTGTGCGATATTGCGATGTGCGATGGGATCGCATCGCACATTTCTGCAATCTAACATATGGTAGAACAAATGAAACTTGTGATTGCGCAATATGCGATATGCGATGTGCGATGCACGATTGCATCACAAATATCTGCGATCAACCGTAAGTCGTAACAAAAAAAAGTGCGATGTTGCGATGTTGCGATCTGTGCGATGGCACGATCACGCGATCGCATCGCGGTTTCAACCACATCTGCAAGACATTTGAAACTTGGTCATTGCGATATGCGATTGGGATCGGATCGCATCGCATCGCGACTCCTCATCAACAAGACACTTTACTTCTAAAAATGCGATCTTGAAATTTGTGCTCAAGTGGTGGGGACCACTTTTCCTCCTCTTCAGATATTTAAGTCCTCTGCCTGTTTTAAAAAAATTTCATTCATTTTAGTTGTTGAGGGCTTTAAACGCCCGAAACGACTGTCTTTAATAAATCTGTTCTTTCGTGTTGTGAAGCCACGAAAGTCTTCGGCATTCAACTCTGCTGTTAATTAAAATGGCTACCACCTTTGATAAAATATCAAAGGGATCAAATCCCATCTGCTCTTTACTGCACCTGTGTGCTTTCCAATCCTTTTGAAATTTGTTCAATATTTAAACGGCAACCGCCTTAGCCTTGGCTTCAATGTGCCGCAATCTTTCACTTCTGCAATTACTGTTGATTGACTTCAGCAGTTGGAATTAATTTCCAACAAAAAAGACCTTAAGTTAGGTTAACATCCATTTTACGTTCTCCAAAGCAATACCATCTTTGAAATCCAATGAATTGGTCGAAATGAACACTAGTCAACGTTGAGATTGCAGGTGTTGTAAATGCGGTCATGGATCATTGGAGTCAAGAGTTGATTTTCTTGGGGTGCTAGGGCGATCGATCAGATACAGTGGATGGTTCTATCCAAGACACATTATGGACGTGTGGCATACACGTCATAGTGCAGAGGAATTTGGTCGCATGGCATAAGCGGACCTTGGAGGGGTCATGTCACAATTGAATCATGGAGACCATTTCACATTATAGAGTGAGCATTGATTGAATGTCATGGAAATTTCGCGTAGATAAAGGAACATTACCAATCCATAGTCAATGAAACAAGTGCGGCATCGAGAAGATTGGATCATACGTCATGAACCCAGATCGCAAGGTCGTGAGGACAGTGACATGTGAGCTGTTGAGAGATGATCTAAAGGATGGTGGAATACTGCTTTAAGCATCTATGTTGACCAACGCAAGACCACAATGTCGTTTCATTCATTTGAAAGGGCGTCAACAATTTGTAGCAGCATTTGTGGATGCCTGCAACAAGGGTCCACACAGATCGCAACATTTGGAGGTTAACACAGTTGTGGGTTCGCATCCTCGTCGAACCATTAAGTTTTTGGCTGAGGGACTGGTCATTGAATTAAAAGGTGGTCGAATTTTTAATTTGACAGTGGTCAAGGGGCAGAGATCGTAGGACCATAGCCGACAAAGAGGGATGTCGGTGCTGACACCTGGGACAATAGGAAAAATTTGTAGGAGCAGTGAATGAGTGAACCAGGTAGCACCACTCTCGGGTTGTAAAAATAGTGATAGGGTGCGCCATCGAGTGTGGGACGTGGCATAGAAAACATGAAAGTAAAGGTCGGCCATCAACCATGGGGTGTAGCGATATTGTTTATTATTTAAAAATAAAATAAAATTATATATATATATATATATATATATATATATATATATATATATATATATATATATATATATATATATATATATATATATATATGTGTGTGTGTGTGTGTGTGTGTGTTTTGGAAATATTTATTAGGAGTTCAGATTTGTGTACTTACTTGTATTAGGAGATAGGAGTTTTTTTTAGGGCTGTAGTAAGTTTTCGCTTTAATTGGTCTGGGTGAAACAAATTGAGCTAAAAACTTGATTTTTATTATTTAAACTGGTTTTTTTACTATATATATGGATTCAACATTCTAAAAAATACCCTAAGGCACTTTCATTGTGCAAGGTTACCCTTCAAACTTCTCTTTTCAATGAATTCCTACTGAATTTTAGAGAAATTAGACCAGAAAAATCCATTGGAAAAGCCTTCAAAAAGTTGCACCAAAGACTACTTGTAGGAGATATAAGGAGAATTCAAATGATTGTTCAAAGGGGTGAGATCTATATATATATATATATATATATATATATATATATAAGTAGAAGAGGAGGATATTGTTAAAATAGTAATTAACTCTCGCATGCAGAGTTAAACAAGCAGTTAATTGAGCGTTGAGTTGTGTGATAGATAAATTTGGTGAGTGAGTTAGAGAGTTGGTTAAGTGAGCATTGGGCAAGTCCAGTTATTTGATAGATGAGTGTGTGCATGTCAAGCGATTTAAGATAAATACCCTTCGTTGGTTCATTGTATTCATTGAGAGTGATTGAATATTAATAGAGAGCCACAACTCATTTGCGTTATTGTGTGAAATCTTTGTGTAATTTGTGCCTTTACTCTTCTGCCTTTGAGTAGATACAATCATTAGTTTCAGCTAGTTATCTTTCAGCTAGTTATCTTTATATATATATATATATATATATATAAGTAGAAGAGGAGGGTACAATCATTAGCTTCAGCTAGTTTTCTTCCACATGATTGACAAAATGTTGATATGAATAATTAGTATATTTTCTTGCTTTGGTAGTGGGAGAAGTTGGATCTTCTTGAAGAGACCTTAGAAAATAATCAGAAACTTCTTGATGAACTAGTAAAGATATATGGTCCTTTACGCAAAAATACCTCCTTAGACCAAAATAATGTTAAAAGCAGCAGACTTTTCTAAAAAAGAGTCCATGCCATTTTACAGCAAAAGCTCCCACTGGAAGTGAAGGAAGGTCAAGGAAGAGGGGCTAAGATATTCACACTTGGATCTAAATTGAAACAAACAAAGTCAAACATAGACCTTCATATGTTGGAGGAATTAGACACATTTTTTTCCAGGGTGTGGCATCTAGAATGTAAAAAACTCAATTGGGTTCTCAAACCATCCATTCTTTGAAGAGGTCAAGTTTACAGTTTCTTCTTGCCTCAACAGGATCATAACTTTGACATCGCGACTACTGCCTTACAATAATGATCTCATGAGGGAGATATTGCAGTTGATAGTGGAAGCTCTTCAAGGGTTGAACAACATGATGCATCCTACCGTTCAGAAGTGGCTCAAAGTCTTAGAACTCATGGAAGAGTTTAGTTTTTACACTATTTACCATTTGGAGGAACTAATTGTATCTCCAATCTCCTTTGATCTAGTTGAGAAGTTGGTCATGAAAAACATAGAATTCCTCATAAGGGTGTTGACTAAGGAGGAGTTGAAGAGGATTGATGGAGGAAACAAGAACAAAGGAAACGCAATTTGTACCAAGAATGAATTGAGAAGGAGAGGACTATTCTTTATCCACAAGGGACCACGGGCACCTAAACATTCATGCCCAGGTGTCAAGAAGGAGACAACAAGGGTATAATATTTGGAGACTCTTTCAATCCACGGGAATTCATCCATAGTTATGTTAATCAGTTTTCAAGAGAGCACGCACAAAGGATCTAAGAAATCAAGTATAGACTGTTAGCAACAACACAATGTTTTCAGAGAGACTTGTAGGACAAGCCGATGATAACCAGCGAACTTGAAAAATTACATGGGGAAAGAAAGGAGGTAACTCTTCCTAACGATGTGTTAGACTCTTGTACAACTGAGTCCATAGATATCCAGGAGGAAAATCATGAAGAGTATGAGTACTCAAGTGTAGATAAAAGTCCACCAGTGCATCCATGTTTGACAACCAGATAGGATGGACAAAAAATTGTTCCCCCATGTGGAGAAAGTGAGGAAGAAGACATTCAAGAAGACTTAAGTGAGGAGTCAATAGTGGTAAATTGACATGATGAGCATGATCATGAGGGGAAACATGACACATATAGTATGCAGGATAAACCATTTTTAGAGAGCCAGTCAAAGGTTCAAGTTGGAGCTATGATAGCTGAGTATCTGGTGCAGACAAATACAAAGGAATTTTGCAGGGCACCAAAATTTCCAATAGAGGACTTTTAGAAAATGGTCATGCATTTCAAGACAAATCTTATGATGTTGAAGAAGAGTCTAGAAGATCTGAGACACTCGTAGAGGAGAATAGGAAAATTGAGGAGCTCATAGGGGTATGCACTGAATCAACGACCAAGCTTTCTAGTGTTGACGATGACTCCAATCCCTCACAAGGCGACAAGAGGAGTATAGTTGGAAATTATAGAGAAACCCTCTACATAAGTACATATATAAGGTTGTAGCACTACCAACCCGCATGTATACATTGGGTAGAGCAGGGAAGATTTCTCCAAATGGATCATGTTGGGTGACCGAGTGGAGCAGCACGAGTTGAGCATCGGGAAACATCGACATAGTATATTTATTCCATGTGGAGGAATTCGTGCATTAGATCCTTCCCACGGAATGTATTGGCGAGATATTATGAGTTATAACTCTATTTATAGGATGATTCCTAGGAGGATACCCTTACCCAAGGGCATATTGCAGGTTGGGACCTTAGGTACGAGTAGTGATGGAGGGATGAGATTGTATCATAACCCACAAATCTGAGGAATTAGGTGGCATTGGGATCCAGGTGAATATATTGAGGGCATGATTGGCCAAAGGATTGTTTAGGATCCAAGTATATAAGGAGACTCTCAACATTGGTTACGGTTGTTGTTTTTGTTTGTCTGCATTATTAGCAAAATATTGCTAACTAATGATGTTTTATGTTTTTATTTTATGTTCTTCTGTAGTATGAGATTGCATTAATGGTTTTAAAATATTGAAAATATTGGTCATTAATGACGATTTTATGTTCAATTTTGAGACTTATGTAGTATGATATTAATGATTATAAATCTTGAAAGATTTATGGTTAGAGAGTTTTTTTTATTGACATTTTACAACCTGTAGCAAGATCCCTCTTCATGGTAAGTAACAATAGTAAATTATTCAGTATTGTTAAGTAATGATAAAAGGATAAAGGATCAAGAATAAATATTATATTATATTATATTATCATTATCATTATATAGGATAAATGATGGTAAGTAGTAATAGAAGGATAGTTTAGAGAAAATAATAAATTCATAATAGACCCAAAGGTTGGTCAAGTGATTTCTTTGTCAAAAAAATAAAGAGATGAGAAAATTTCTAAAAGTTTAAGAGAAAAAAAATAAAAAACTAAAAAAACTTTGAACTTTGATAGAAAAAAATTATATATCTATATATATATATATATATATATATATATATATATATATATATATATATATATATATATATATATATATATTATTGTTGAGAGGTGCTCTACAACTCACTATAGGTTAAATGTAGGTTAAATGTGTAGGGTGTAAATGTTTGTAAAATTTAAAATCTAACATTTACTAAGTGTAAATGTTTAAATCTTGGGTGGATTAATAATAAAAATTTAAAACTAATAAAAATAATAAAATTTGGATGGTTTTCCTTTGGAAGGAACTAATTAATTGAGGTGTGACATGAAAAATCAGAACTTAAATTTTGATGGGTGGTAACCACTAGTAACTAAATGCATTTACAATTTTACCCCTACATAAGTGTTGAGAATATAAATAATGGTGGGAAGTAACTACTTTAAGTATATTTTTTACATTTTATTCTTATCTTTTTTTTTTAATGTAAAGACTTGCTTAAATTATGGTGAGAAGTAATTGATGGTAAATATGTTATTTACTTGAGTATAAGTTATTTTCAAATATTTTATTTTTGGATGGTTTCTTTCAAAGATTGAGGATAAAAAAATCACTACACAAATATCTAAAAATCCTGATTGAATATTGCAACCATATCCATAAATTATGGCATAAAATATGTAAGGTGGTTATGCACATGACAATACATTGTGCAAAAGTTGCAATAAGACCTTCAAGTTATGTTTGATTTTCTTTTTTTAATAATATTGAAAAATTAACTTATTTTTCAAAGTTAAACATTATAATTTGCATTGTTTAATGACAAACTAGTAGTAATCAATAGACAAATCAATTGTTACACTCTTTGTAATGCCCTTGAGAAAATTCCGTGTAATAAAAGTTAAAAATAATAACCACAGTTGATGAGACATTTATTCCAAGCTGAATGTTGGACAAAACATCCTAGTGGGTGCTCATTTCGGTTATTATGGATAAAGGAAATTGATAAAGGCAATGGCTAAGACTTTGGAATGACATGAGTTATTATTTGGAATTTATTTATGAAAATAATGGAAATTAGGAGAAAGGGAGGCGAATGGTTAAAGGTTGCATGTGAGGAGGAAAATGAAAAAAAATAGAGGCCTCATTGATAAAAGGGCTTCTGAGGATCAGTTGGCAAGCATTTACTCACACTTATAGTTGTCATTCTATTCTCTCTCTCTCTCACTCTTGGATACTTAGAGTTTTCTTGGAGCACTTTCGCATTGAATCAAGAAAGATAAAGAAGGCAAGAGGAAGAAAGGAGCAAGCAAGGAAGAGAAGGGTAAAGTAGCTACAATAGGATTCTTTGCAGGTATTAATTTGCATGTGTGACTTCCTTACTAGATTTTACATGCATGGTATTGCATGTGGTTCTTTTCTGTCATGGCATGGGTTTTTCTAGGTGTAACAGTGTTTTCAACATATCCTTGCCATTTCCGGATATCCATGGTGTTGTTGAGTTCTCATGTTTTGGTTTAGTCACCGAATGATATGACATAGAACCGGTTTATCTATTGCCTTGGTTTAGGGCCTAGTGATCTGGTGTGGATTGCGGTAAATCTTGAGAGGTGATTGCTATCCATCAGGTCTACGAATCTCGAGTTGGGATATACGGTAAAGCCTGGGAGACTGGAGACAATAAAATTCCTCACCGTGTAGGCAGACAAAATACAGTGATATCCATGCTTGTTTTGGCTTAGTGATCGAGTGGAGATCATGGTAAACTATTATGAGATGTTTATTGTTTTGGCCTAGTGATCCCGTGTGGATTACAGTAAACCCTGATTTCATTTAATGAGGGTGAGGTGGTTTAGTGATCCAGGTGGATATTGGTGGCCGCCCACCTATTCTACTTGGACCCCCACCATTGTTCCTTTCAGTTTTTCAGTTTCCTTAATTTTAGCACAATTTACTATTTTTGGAATTTTTTCGGGTCTTGAACTTCCAAAACCGCTTTGAGGCCCTAAAAAACATTTGTGAATGTTAGTCTTCAACTTGAAATTATTTTTCATTGTTTTTACTCCTCGGATAGGTCTTTCTAACGAGGTATTGTGTGCATCAAACGAATATTGTATGCCAAAGTTATGACCTCGGGAAATTGATGTACTAATTTACCCCAAAAGGGCCCATAGTTTGGCATTTTATCTCCTAGGGTTAGGTTTTTTAATTTTTATGGTTTTACATTATTTATTAATAATAAATAGGTCTTCGAGCTTCATTGTAACATAATTCAAAGGCATGTAGCCACCACATCTCTTCTCAGAGATAAGCTACCATTGCCCTAGCTAGTTTATGCCCATTCTATCTGTAAGCATACTTCAGTTATTTGATATTAATGAAATGAAGTTTTATTTGTGCTGCATATTTTTGTTTATGTTTATTACTACATTTTATTACATTCCTGCATAATTCTAGATTAGTGGTACAAAGTGGTCTGCATGTTCCCAACGAGGTCGGGGTATAAGGAGTTAGGGTTCGATGTGGTTGAACCTTTGCAATATCAGCATCACAAAACCTAATGGCTTCCCATGATGGAAGAAAATAAAGACAAGGGAGCAAGAGATCTTATCAAAATATTTCTCGAGGAGGTCCTCAAGAAACAAATGAATGTGATGATGGATAACTTTGCCCAGATCCTTCAACGGTTGTCGATCGGTGGCACATCTACATCCAACAGCCACTCTAGAGGCACCACTCCTTTTAAGGTACAAGTAAAATTTGACATTCTCATATTTGAGGGCCAAATAGATGTAGACGTCATAGATAGATGGTTGAATCTATTAGAAGGATATTTCTCGGTTCATGAATTTTTTGACCGGGAAAAGATTACTTTTTCACTCCTCAAAGTCGCCCCCATGTTAAGGACTGGTGGGAAACCTATTGTGAGCAAAAGGACGAGGGGGAACCCTTGCTGTTCTCGACCCCACCCACTTGGAATTCTTTTCGAGACTCCATCAAGGAAAAATATTATCCTGTGGAGAGTTATGAGGACAATTACATACAATGGACTACCTGCGACAACAAAGGGATCAATATGTGCATGAGCTAATGAATTTGTTCCATACCCTAGGCCAGGGAAAATTTTAGGGCTTAATATTCATAGGTGGGCTAATTTTCTATGTTTTCTCCAGAAAAAAGATACGCCAATTTCCATTTTTCCCAAAAATTATTCGCCCAAATTTTATATCATAAAATTATTTTACCTTAAAAATCACATAAATTTTATAGAGACTGTATAAAATCATTATAATTTGAATATTTTTACAAACATATTGCTAAAAATTTTATAGTTTGCATGTGAGGGAATAGTAATATTCGCCAAGGTTTCTAAACTTTAAGATAAGTTTCCATCCTTAAAATTTTTCCTACCTTGCGCACAAAGTTGTGTATCAAATATTCAGAGAAGCATTTGGTGTTGAAGTACCACATTTGTCTGCACAGATACATTCAGGAGGAAAAGGAGTTCCTTGAAATCTCCTCGCTTGGTGCAACATACCGGTATGCTACCAAGATTGAGAAAAAATTCAAACACAAGAAGCGAAACTTCGGATCTGCGAATAAAAAGCAAGAGAAAGGTGCCCCTAAACCATAAAACAAAGGACAAAGCCATGGCGGGTGACCCAGGACAACCTGCCAAAACCACAACAAAAGAACAACATCGCGAAGCCGAAGAAGGACACAAGAAAGTAGTGTGAGCTCCATAAGAGATCCACTCACAACATAAGTGAGTGTCAGGCCAAGAATTCATTAGTGGCCGAGATGAAGGGTTCTGAATTAGATGCATGTTCTAACTCTAAGTTAGAACCCAACAATGGGAATGATAAAGGGAAGTAGATTATCGATGCAGAGCCCAATGCCATTGTTGGCCCTCGTGTTTTATCCAATTTTTCTTAAGAAAATACTCTTTATTACCATGCTATCCATCCATATACCATCCATATTCACTCTAAATTAATTTTTGCAATTTTTAGAAGTTTTTATAAAAATTGAATTTTAAGTGCATTTTTGGACCAGACCAGAAATTCCTGTAATGGCTTCATTGATATCATATTTGTATGAAACCTAGGCTCGAGATGAATAAATTTATAGAAATATTAGGAACTAAGATTGGATGTACACCTACTGTTTTAGTCAAACTGAGCTTAAACAAGCCTGGTCAAAGGTGATCAAACATGACCTATTTTTATGGAAATCCCTAAGAAATACGTCGAATTTAGAATTTTATGGGATTTTCCATATTTTGAGAGATTATATGGATGAGCTCAACCTGAGAAGATAGGATGAGGATATACATGGCTGTAGGAGAAATTTTAAATGAGTTTGTTTCATATTTATCTATTTAAGCCTAAGACATTGAAGGCATTCATATGTAGAATTTGTATAACTTCACTTTGATATTTCTGAAACTTTAGGAGCTAATTGAAGGACCTGTTATATTTCATTTTCTTTTGTTTTGTATGGTGAATTATTGATTGAGTTTTAGTAGTTTAAAGTACTCACAGTGTGCGAGGAAATGGTGGAGGCCTCCACACCGAGCTAAGTGCACTTTCTGGTTAATTTAGTTGCAATTTCCTGAACTAGTTTTGTTTTATGCTTGATCAATTAATTAGATGTATGATGATATGTTATGATTGCTGATGAATCTAATTCTAATTTCTATTCTGCATATGAAGTTTCAACTCAATGTTAAATTTAAACATTCCTTCTATCTGATGAAGAACTAGAAACTATAATTCATCTTTCTTGCTTTTAAGTGATTTTCTGAATTTCCTATTTTCTAGCAATGGCATTAATGATGAATGAATTTATAATGAAGGAAAATGAGAATCTCCTTAGTTATGAGCCTCTTCAATTATTCTTTCATACATCTTGATCTATTGTTCATTAGTGGTTTTTAGTTGTTGATTCATGAAGTGGTTTTGTAGAGAAGGACAAACAAGTTCTCCTCAGTTAGGAGCTTCTTCTGCTACTTATTACATAATTGAATTAGAAATTATTTAGTTAAGTTTTATATTTGTAATATGCATTTCTTTTATTAGTAATAATTCATCTTCTAAACTTGACTATAGCTGAAATCCATATATCTTGGAGATGATTCTAAGTTCTACAAGCCCGGATTAATAATAAAATACTTGTGTTAGTTTACCCAATAAAAAGACCCAAAAATTTTGGCGCCATTGCCGGGGAAGCATATTTCGAAGTGGTCAAATAGGAAGATAAAAAAAAATCAAAAACAAAAATACATTAAAAAAACAAAACATATATTTTTGTCTAGTATGTTGCTTTAGAGATAGAGATCAGAAGGGTAGACTAGTTAAGAAAACCCCCCCAACAATTCATCCATCCATAGAATTAACAACACCAGTTGCTGGAAGACCTACTCTAGAGGGGTTAGAGGAAAAATAGAGACCAGGACAAATGTGAACTCTAGTTGAAAGATAGATCTTGTTAGCCTTGGAGGTAAAAAGAAAGAAATAACCAAAAGAAACTCCTTCCTTAGGAAAACAAAACGAAACAAGAAAAACAGTTATTAAACAATTAGAACAACCTGTCCTTGAAAAAATTAAGGTAGTTAAAGAAACACCAAATCAACCTCATATTTAAACATTACATATCTCTGAATAGGAAATGATTGAAGAAGGAGATGGATCCAATATGCCACTTATAACTCCTGAACAAAAATTTGAATATGAGAGACAACAAAGGGAATGGAAAAGGAAAAGATAGGAATAAAGGAAATTGGAAGTAGAAAGAAAGAGAGAGGAAGAAAGAAGAATAGAAGTAATCAGAAGGATAAAGGAAGAAGAAAAAAGAGAAAATGAAAACAAAAGACTACATGATAATGAATAAGAAAATAATAATGATCAGGAAGCTAATTTTGGCTTTCCAATATTAGATACAAGAGCAATATTACGAGAAGAAGTGAAAATGAAAAACATTCCACCTTTTGTATTGCCTAACTTTTCTGGAATGTCAAAAAATGGTCCTGATTCATTTACGTTCGAGTTTGATATTTTATGTAGAACTTTTGGATACACGGATGATGCACACAAGCTTCATCTCTTTCCTACTGCTTTGAAAGAAGCAACATTAAAATGGTTTATGAGTTTAGGAGAACATACAATTGCTTCTTGGGATGATATGAAGAAATTTTTTCATAAAAAGTATCAAGCTTACTGCAGGAATAGAGACTCAAAAGAAGACATTATTAGAATGACACAACAAGAAGATGAAAGTTTGGAGGAGTATTTAGAGAGATTTCTTTACAATTTGAAAAAATCCAAAAAAAAATTCTCTAAATCCCAATACCATCCGCAAAATCTTTCTTAAGGGTATCATAGATGAATATTTAGATATCCTTAATGTGATGGGAAAATGAGATATCTCCAATCTACCATTGATAAAATTGTTGAACTTTGTCAGAAATACTCTAGGGGAAGAGAAAAAAGTGGAAAAAGAGATATCACATCAAGAGCTTCCAAATCTGCAGCAAGTGCATTAACAAGAGTAGAAATAAGAAGTTTATTAGAAAATTTTAAAACAGATCTCTTAGGCACTTTGGGAACACAAGTAGATGTTTTAAAATCTAGGAAGAATAAGGAAGAACAAGATGAAATCTTAGCAATATTTTGTCCAAAGTGCTGAAAAAACATCCACTTAGGGAATATCCTTTGCAAGGTATATAAGTGTGTGGACTTTGTACAAATAATCATGGAACTGAAAACTCTCCTAAATTAAAAGAGTTGCAAATGGAATAAGTAAAAGGGGTAGATTCTCTCTACTATATGGCACCAAGGATACCTTGGCAACCAAGGATGCCTCAACAATTCCCTCAACAAAACCCCAAGAATTTTCAATATCCTTCTCAGAATTCATGGAACACTCAAAGGCCATGGCAGGCTTGGCCTCTACAACAATATTAAAACCAGCCTACACAAGGTTGGAGGGGATATGGTTATGGAAACCAGACACATCAACATATGTACCCTCAACAATATCAATATCAACAACCATACCCTCAATACCAACAATTCCAGCAACATTACCCAATGCCATTTCCACCCCACAATCAACCAATGTTAACTCAACCTCAACAGCTTTAGCTGCCGACTAACCAACCACCTCCTAAACCAAAACAATTGCCAGCTCAACCAATAGCTAATCCAAGTAACAAAGTGGATAAACCAACATACAATATGGAAGAAGTAACATACTATCCTACATATTCTATTCTTCCCATACAAGATGTCCAATTAAGATCTGGGAATGTGTTACATAAAGATTCTCCTCCAATAATAGAAGAACAAACTGAACAAGGAGAACAAAGTAAACAATCTCAACCAGAACAACAAATTTATAAGGGTAAATCTATGATGAATTAGACTCCACCATGTCCATAGAGGTTAGTGCAACATAAAATCCCAATATCTCTGCCTGAATTTGATATTCTGGATGAATTGAAGATTACATATGTCAAAATTCCTTTGTTGCAGGAAATTATAGATATTCCAATATATGGAAAAACAATAAAGGAGCTATGCATCAAGAAATCTGGCCGAAGAAAAAGAGATCAACCAACAATCCAGGTCATTGGAAGTTTAACTAGTCTCATGTCTACAAATACAACCATTGAAAAATATGTTGATCCAAGGATTCCTATGGTTACCATTTCGATCAACAATTTTTCAGTCCCAAACACTTTAATAGACTTGGGAGAAACTATGAAAGTTATGACTACAGAGACTATGAAACATTTTAACTTGAACAACATTAGACCTACTACTACAGTTTTAGAACTTGTAGATAGATCTAAAGTTGTACGAGAAGGAAAATTGGAAGATAACATTGTCTCACTGGATTCATGGGAGTATCCTGTAGATTTCCTCATTTTGCAGCCAAATTTTTTTTAGGAGGCCATCCATTAATTTTAGGTAGACCATGGTTAGCGACTGCAGATGCCTACATTGGATGCAGGTTAGGAAGTATGGTTATTGCACATGGAGATGAAAGAAAACATCTTACATTGTATCCTCCATCACAATCTCCTTCTTTATCATCATGGCTTGATGGAGAAAAACAACAATAACTTCAATCTGTTCTCAGTATTAATCAAGTCTATAATTTTAGATAAGAAGAAGAAAATGAGGATTATTAGATCTTTTCATCTCAGAACCAAATATTTCGAAGCAACTTGGAATAACACAATATGAAGCTGCAAGTCACCTTTTAAATTGGTGTTTTTAGGAAAATTGTACCATACAATCACAGCAAAATTCATTTAAAAGTATTTTTCCTGTTAACTCAATTACTAATTCAAAGAGTAAAATCATCGAGACCAGTCATGGGAAAAATTTGAATATCGGTAATAACTTACAATCATCAAAAGAATAAGAGGTAATAGCACTGTTACAGAAATACTCAAAATCTTTTGCCTGGGATTACACAGACATGCAAAGGATTCATCCAAAGACATGTATCCACCACATTTACACTAATGATCAAATCAAACCTGTAAGGCAACCACAAAGAAGGACGAATCCTATGATAAAGGAAATAGTGAAAGAAGAATTGCAGAAACTATTACAAGTCAGATTTATCTATCCTATTTCCGATTGTCAATGGGTTTCACCCTTAGTTGTGGTGCCTAATAAAAATGGAAAGTGGAGAATTTGTGTAGATTACAAAGATCTCAATAAAGCCACATTAAAAGATCATTTCCATTTACCTTTTATTGATCAAGTACTAGATTCATTAGCTGGGAAGAAATTCTTTTCATTTCTTGATGGATTTAGTGGGTACAATCAAATAAAGATAGCATTGGAAGACTAAGATAAGACAACATTTACATGCCCATGGGGAGCATATACATATAATGTTTTACCCTTTGGTTTTTGTAATGCACCTGCTACTTTTTCAGAGAGTAGTCCTTGCAATCTTTATTGATCTAATCCATGAGTGTGTAGAGGTCTACATGGATGATTTCACCGTGTATGGTGGAACATTTTATGATTGTTTGAAAAATCTTGAAAAAGTTTTGAAAAGATGCATAGAGACAAATCTATCACTCAGTAATGAAAAATGATTTATGGTGTTAACTAAGGGAATAATGCTGGGACACCATATTTACAAAAATTCAAGTCATTGTGAATTTAATGCCACCCACAACACGAAAAGAAGTAAGAAGTTTCTTGGGTTATGCAGGCTACTATAGGAATTTATTGAAAATTTCAACAAAATTACTTTTCCTTTATTCAAGTTACTTGCAAAAGATGTGGAATTCAAATGGATAAATAATTGTCAAAATGCATTTGAGAAATTAAAAGAAAAATTGTCAGTTGCACCCATTCTTCGAGGACCAAATTGGTCATTTCCATTTCGTATATCAACTTACGCATCCAACACTGCTATAGGAGCATCACTTGGAAAAAAAGTGAATCAATTTAATTATGCCATATACTCATAAGAAAAAACTTAACACCAACATAATTGAACTATACTGTTACAGAAAAAGAAATGTTAGTTGTAGTACATGCAGTTAATAAATTTAGACATTACATTTATCAAGTATTTATCCACACAGATCATTCAACCATAAGATATTTAATGAACAAAGCAATTAAAAATGGAAGAATAACTAGATGGTTGTTATTGATGCAAGAATTTAACATCATAGTACAAGATCGACCAGGTAAGGATAATCAAGTAGCAGACTTTTTATCAAGAGTTCATTCACCTGGTGATCCAAATCCAGTTTCAGATAATTTTCCAGATGAACATCTATATGCTATAACTTTCAAAACTCCATGGTTTGTAGATATAGCCAACTATTTATCATCTGGCATCCTACCATCCCATTACACAAATAAACAGAAAAGAAAGAAAATTAGAGAAAGCGCTAGATATAGTTGGGTCAATGGTGACCTGTTTTATACTATTTATGATATGATAATAAGAAAATGTGTTAGAGAAGACGATATTATAGATATTTTGAAAGCATGTCATGACGAGCCATGTGGTGGTAATTTTGTAGACAAGCGGATGACATACAAAGTGCTAAAACTTGGATACGACTGGCCGACAATATTCAAAGACTCCAAGGCCTATGTAAAGAGATGTGACAACTGCCAAAGAATTGGAAGACCAGTGGCATCAGATGAAATGCCATTAAAGCCACATGTACTAATAGAACCATTTGAGCAATGGGCTCTAGAATTTGTGGGACCAATCAACCCACCATAAAACAAAAATAAGTACATCCTCGTATGTACATATTATGTTACTAAGTGGATGGAGGAAAAGGCGGTAGCACAAGCAACAAAATATACATTTGTTTCTTTTCTATTTGAAGAAATATTTGTAAGGTATGGAGTTCCATGACAGACTGTAACTGACCAAGGCACACAGTTCACATCAAATCTTGTTCGATATCTTATAGAGAAGTACATGATTGAACATAGAAAATAAACTCCGTACCATCCTCAAGAAAACGAACAAGTGGAGTCAACAAACAAAGTCCTGAGAATATCATGACGAATTCTGTACAAATGAATAGAAAATATTGCCCAGAGAAATTGAAAGATGCACTATGGGCATATAGGATAACATGGAAAAACACAACTGGGTTCAGTCCATGTCAGTTGGTGTATGGAAAATAATTCATGTTACCCATAGAATTTCAAATACATACATTCAAGTTAGTAGCAAAGTTGGGAATGGAATTATCTGAGGCACAAAAACAAAGAGTCATGGAATTAAATCAACTCGATGAGATAAGACACCAAGCAGTAGAGCACACATCTCTTATGCAAGAAGAAAGAATAAAATGGCATGATCGATTCATCAAGAATAAAGTGTTTCAAAAGGGAGACTGGGCACTATTGTTCGACTCCAAGTTTAAATATTTCAAGGCAAAGTTTACAACTCATTGGCTTGGGCCATATGAGATCGAATAAATCTTTGACAATTGAGCTATAAAAATCAAAACAATTGACAAAGCATCTATTTCATTTGTGGTTAATGGACATAGGCTTAAAGTTTACAATAAGCCTATAAATAAAGAAGATTTTATGAAAATAATTTCAGCAGACTTTGATCTGGAACTAATGGAACAACATAGCAATATGCCTTCTATCACTCAAGAAGAATAAAATATACAATAATAATAATAATAATAAAATAAAAAAATAAAAGAAAAGAGTTTGGTTGTGAAAATCCAGGAGACTAGCATAATACAAACTTAAATTCATATCGGAAAACCAACTTGTTTGGCCAATATGAATTCTGTTTTTGTTTTGTTTTTACTTCAGTATGATTTTTGAAGATTTATCCTCTAAGAGATGCAAGACTTGAGGACAATTCTTAAGATCAGCAAGGGGAAAGCTTGTAATAAAACTATGTAAATATTTTGAGCAACATAATTGAAGAAGGAACATGAATTACAAAGAACAAAGGGACCTGATACATCATTGGACATACTATGCAGAAGGGACCTGATACATCATTGAAAATATTGTGCATAAGGGACCTCAGATATCATTGAGAATATTATCCAGAAGGGACATGTATCATATGACAGAAGAAACTTGAAGCATTGTTGAAAATTATATGTCAGAAGGGACCTGAAACATCAAATACAAACTGCAGAAGGGACATGAACAATATCATCCTGAATCAATAATCAGATTCAAAAGTAGAAATAAGTCTTTACATTTCTACATATTCTGAAGAGCCGTCGTTATGATAATAAAGACAATGTCAACCATCATTTGACCAAAGGACATCATTGACATCAATAAATTTATGGGAGTACAAGTACAGTAAGTGAAATTTTTTCTCTTAAAATTTCAATTTAAAAAAAAATATTCTAGAGATTGCTAAGACTAATTTAGTACTTGATATGCATATTTTACCTACATTTCACTACCTTCATTATTATACTCATTACATTCCTATTCCTATTCATTATTTTACCCATTATATCCTTATCCATATCCATTATCCTACCCATTTAACTATCATTCCATAAACCATATATCATTTCATATTCCATATACCATATCACATTGACCCTAATTTTCTTAAACATAAGGATCATAAATGAAAGGCTTGATTATCAAACTCTTGTTGGACCTACAAAAAGAAAACAAAGGTTAGTTTCATGGTAAAAATTTAATTTTAAAACATGACCATTCTTTGGTCATTTTTAAAAATTAAACTAAACAAAGATCAAAACCTAAGCTAATATCATTTGAGGGCACAATATACAAATATCAAACAATATGCAAATATCATTTGAGGGCGCAATAATATACATGATTAAAGCTAAGGTATATGGGCGGAAAATGAAATTATGATAAAAACCAAAGTGCAAATGCAATAAGCTAACCTAAGTTAAAAAGATGCGATGGAATGAACGAAAATATGATGTATGGGTATGGAAAGTAATGATACATTTTCGATGGGTATGATGTTTTTTGATGGGAGATATGAATGAGAACGTGGATGGTCAGCATATGTCATGAATGAGAGATAAGAGATGGGTTGTGTAATAAGTAAAGCCAAGAATGTGGACGATGAAGGTATACACCGTGGAGAAAGTACACAAAGCAGGTCAGAAAGGTTAAGCCACGAAGGCATCACAATCAGAGGTTAGGGAATAAAGAACGGTCAAACAAATTTAAAAACACAGTGATTAAAACCCTGTGTAATTAGTAAGAGCCTCTGCCATTTTCAAACCACAGACCTCTGAAAAACTGTGTTTTCTTCACCATCATAACCATTGCAGGCTCAGTGAGGGAGTTGAATGTCGTGTAAACCATCGGCACGCATTCGAAATACCCTGTGAAGAACAAATTGACGGAGAAAAATGTAGGAATAGTGTGAAAGAACAAAGGAAATAAAGCACAGAGAAATGAGCAAAAGATATAGCAACAAAAGAACGGAGAGATAAGAAGAGGAGCATAGTTGACTGAGATTTTAGCCAATAACTTTGGCAGACGTGTTAATCAAACACACTATTAAAGTGTAGAGATCCCATGGAGCACAAAGGTAAGAACAAAAACCCAAATTATTCTCATTAAATGCAACGGATATTCAGATAAACAAATCTCGAGATTTTGTGTGAACACAAGTTGAAACTACGGGTTATAAATGAGTGCTTCCACCACTATTTAAACTTGTCACTGCCACACAACTTGTTACTGCCACCGTTCAAAAAAACTCTGCCACTAATAAACATGTATTTCTCATTGATTTAATGAACGAATCCTTGGAAATATTAAGGGAGATTTCTGATTGAAATGGCGTTGTCTAAACATAAGAACTCAAGTTATCTCAGAGATATCACGAAAATCACTCCCAGATCAGGTAAATTCACAATTTCTTCATGTGAGGTTGTATTTGAAAAGACAGTCTTCGATTTTGATTTTGATACATATAGAGAATAGAGTGTTGTTTTTAACAGATAGTGACATCATTTGTTTCATTTATGAATGGTTTGTATGAGAAAATTCATATCATTTATATACACAGTGAGAAATTTTGAAACAGAGAAGATATTTTTGATGAGTTTGGCAAAGATAAAGATTGAATTATGGGTTAAGAAGCAATGAAAACATGGTCAAAATGTTTTGTATACAGAGAGCAATGTTTTATGAATTTTGAATACGCAGTGAACCCATTTTTCATGAGATTTTTGATGAATGTTGACATAGATACAGTGAGCCATTCTTTGGAATTTTCTTGCACACAGTGAACTTAGGACATTTCAGATTGAATGAATGATGATTTTGTCTTAAGAGAGGAGGAATTTTGTGTGAATTTGAAGAACAAAAAGACACTGTGGTATAATTTTTTTAATTTTTTTTACACAATCAACAAAAGACAGATAATTCTACATCAGAGATAGAGGAGTTCTATTTTATTTTTTATTTTTTTATGAAACAGAGGATAGAATAAGAAGAATAGATCAATAAAAACATATTTGTTATGTTTTTATAATCTTTCTACATCAAAATTTTGTGTTTGTAGAAGAAGTGAGTTCATTTTTTTCAAGAGAACAGAGGTTGAAGAGGATTGATTTCAATTCTTTGTCAAGGGCATCAAAAAGAGGTAAGCCTTACCACCATAATGCATATGTCAACAAAGATCTAGTGCATGGATTTTTATTTTTTAAAATGAGAATGATGGCAATGGAAGGATACATTAATTGGTTTTCAGAAAACATGGAAAAAAGGATAGAACCAAAAGACTTCTAGATCGAGCATTGGGAGAAAGACACAATAGAAAAACTTTACCAAGCTGGTCTAATAGGTTTCCTACAGAAGTGTAATGGGCACAATGAGAACATTACAAGGGAATTCATAAATAATTACAAACAAGAGAAAACTATGGTGGGAAACTTAGTCATCCCAGTAAATCCAGAGTTAATTTCTCAAGCCTTAGATTTGCCATTATCAGGAGAACAATATCACAAGGGTTTGCATTTTAAAGATAAGGGATGGACCTTATTTTTAGAGAAAAATAGAAAGGGATCATTTGACAGAACTAAGAGGATTCCAAGAGAATGGTTTAATGAGCCTTGGGCAGAGTTAGTGTTGAACATTCAGAAATTATTCACATGTGACAGTACGCATAGTATAGCGCACCTTTATCATATTAGATTGCTTCAACACATCAAGGGAGATATGAAAATCAATTTGCCATACTTTTTCTCTAAGAATTTGATTAAGATGATAGAAAATGTGAAGGGTGAAACCAAAAAAAGAGAGGCACAAATCCACCATCAAGGACTCATTAAAATTATTGTTGACAATCAGTTAAGAACCAAGGGTGTGATGTGGAGAGAATTCCTAACTCAACATCAGTTTGTAGAACAAACCATAGAAGAAAAATTCAAACCAGTTCAAGAAACAAAGAGTATAATGAATTCACCCCTTTATCCTTGAAGAATGTACAAAAAGAAACAAGATACAATCATGATCGAAAGAGAGTCATCCTTCCTGTCCATTCCTAGGAGACAAAGAAGAAAGATTCCAATAGACATAAGCAGTAAGGAAAAAAAAACCTGAGGTACAAATTGCTGAGACATCTCCCTTAATAAAACAAACTGATGAAATTCTTGAAAGATTGTAGAAGGAGGCCTATGAAAACACATTAGAAAGAGACTCATATTTTGATAATGATGAGATTGAAGCCACTTAATTTTCTAAAGACACCAAAGAATAATAAAAGGAGCAAAACCTTAGCAAAATCAAAGAATTGACTGATAATTTGGAGGTAAGCAGGATATTGGAGAGGCATTTGAAGAGATAAATAGTACGTACAAGAAAAAAAATGAAAATTTGATCAAGGAGAATGAGAAACTGAATGAGGAAGTGGGAAAATTGAAAACAAAGGACAATCTTCTTTCCATGCAAGCATTCAAATGGCTCAAAGAGAAAACCTCATGGAATATCAACGATGAAAAATAGAAAGTCAAGCCTTCGATCTACACCGAGGAACAATATAAAGGTACAGATTCTCTTTTGAAAGCATCACAATAGGAAGCATCTAGGTTAGGTACAGTATCAGCATCATAACGCAGGAGGTCTAAAAGGAGGAAGCAAGCATGAGGACATGCTTGTACATCAGCATGGGGGAGATGTTGGCCCTTGTTTTTTTTATCCAATTTTGTTTAATAAAATACACTTTATTACCATGCTATCCATCCATATAACATCATATTCACTATATTTTTTTCCAATTAATGCATATCCAGGTATATAAATTAAGTTTTGCAATTTTTAGAAGTTTTTATAAAATTTGAATTTTAAATGCATTTTTGGACCAGACCAGAAATTCCCGTAATGGCTTCATTGAAGTCATACTTGCAGGACACCTGGGCTCATGCTGGATACATTTTTATAAAGATTGGGAACTAATATTGGATGTACACCTATTGGTTCAGTCAAACCGAGCTTAAACAGGCCCGGTCAAAGACAATCAAACATGACCTGCTTTTATGGAAATCCCTAGGAAATAGGTAAAATTTAGCATTTATGGGATTTTCCAGATTTTGAGAGATTAGATGGATGAGCTCGACGTGAATAGATAAGATAAGGATAGCCATGGCTGTAGGATACATTTTATATGAGTTTGTTTCAAATTTTATCTATTTAAGTCTAAGACATTGAAGGCATTCATATGTAGAATTTGTATAACTTAACTTTGATATTTCTGAAACTTTGGGAGCTAATTGAAAGACCTATTCTATTTCCTTTGCTGCTGTCTATATGGTGAATTTTTAACTGAGTTTCAGTAGCTGAAAGTACTCACAGTGTGCGAGGCAAGTGTGGAGGGCACCCACACCTAGCTAAGTGCACTTTCTGGTTAATTTAGTTGCAATTTCCTCAACTAGTTTTGTTTTATGCTTAATCTGTTAATTAGATGTATGATGATGTGTTATGATTGCTGATGAATCTAATTCTAATTTATATTCTAAATACGAAGGGGCAATCCATTTTTTAAGTTAAACATTCCTTCTATCTGATCAAGGGCTAGAACTAGAATTCATCTTTCCTACTTTTAAATGATTTTCTGAAGTTCCTGTTTTTTAACAATGGTATTAATGATGATTGAATATGTAATGAAGGACAACCAATATCTCCTTATTTAGGAGCCTTCTTCAATTATTATTTCATTACTACAAGAAAAAGGGACATCGATGAAGGGCGAAAAAATGTCACCATAAGCTCATTGGTGAGGGTAAAAAAAGCCTTCGTCACCGAAAAATAAACGTCACCAAAGGTGGCATCGCCGAAAGTATAGGTGGTGTGATGAAATTCAATTTTCGTCACCAATAATGATTTATAATGATAGATAGTGATCGTCACCATTTCATTTGAGCAATAGTGATAGATGATAGCCTCCATCACCAAAAAATGAACGCCACCAAAGGTGGCGTCACTAAAATTATGTGTTGTGGTGACATTCAAGTTCATCACAAATATTGACTATAATGAGGGATAGTGACTGCCACCATTTCATATGAACAACAATGATTTTTTGTGATGGACCTTTCATGACCATCACTATTGGTGCATATATATGGCAACATTTGTTGACCCGGTCACCATTTCATATTTGGTTAGGGTCAAAAAAAGGTCATGATATGCTCATTGGTAACATCAAGGTCCATCACAAATAATTACTATAATGACAAGAAATGACCCTCACCATTTCATATCAAAAACAACGATTTATGGTGACAGAACTTTGAGGGGTGTCACTATTGATGTGTATATTTGGTGGCATTCATTGACTGGTCACCATTTCATATTTTGGTGAGGGTCGAAAAAATGTCACCATAAGCTCATTGGTGATGGTAAAAGGAGCATATGTCACCAAAATTGATTGCCTCCATTCCTTATGAATATCGTGGCATGATGGAATCGAACCCGAAGAACCTCCTACTTGTAAAGCGTGTGCTCTTCCATTGAGCCGACACCCTTTAAAGAATCGTAATTTTAAAGATTATATCTTGAAACCTTTATATATTGTAAATTCTACAAATTTCAATAAATTAAAGTCTCGACAACATTTTACTAAACAAGCAAAACATCATCAAAGCTATAGGTACCTACCTAATTGTTATTTCAGTTATGAAAAGTGTCCAGAGGGAAAAAATAGTTACATATAAGAGACTCAATATGTTCAATAAGGCTGATTTTCATGCCAAAATGTAAAAAAACAATGAGTATATATTACGCGGTTATGAATCATGGCAAATATGATGAGCCCATTCATAGGATTCATAAATAATAATACATATTATATTGTTTAGCTTTGAAATATCAACAACAAGACTTCCAACTTGCCTATCAACTAATGATGGCCTCTTGCAAAAAACCATGTTTGAATTTGACAGATTGCATTAAAAGAATGAATTACTGTGAAGACAATATTTCTAACTAAGCAATTTCTATAAAAAAATATGGAAATATTCATTACGTAGAAAGATTATTCTAGCAGAATATCATGTTAGATAGCCTAAAGTATATTAAACATCCTTTATATACATCTATAATATCCCCTCAAATTCAACTATCTCTTTATGCAACATTCCTTCAAGCTCTACAATTTGTATCCTTGATTCAGTAACCTTAATACCAGAATAAAGGGATCCAAATGTGGCAATTTTATATCCTATCTAACAGAGCAAATTAAAAACCTCTCTAAACAACATTTCCACTTTATCTACAATATATGCATTTGTATGAAAATGCACGTTAGTTTGGATCTGGGGGGTCCTATGCCATAGGTATGATAGGCATATAAATTAATTAGGAAACATCTACCCATATGTATAATTTGTATCATAAAGTACCTCTGCAGCTTCCTTTCTGAACCAATCTTGTTGATGTGGATCATGGAACTCTAATTTTAAAGGTGGCAAATGTAGAGACAACATTTATGGAGGAATATCAGAAACATGCAATAATACTTCCAAAGCTCTCACATTGAATTTGGGAAGAACATAGGTCCAATATATTAGTATAGAATAGCTATTAAATTTCATACACAAGTATGGGTATTCCAAAAAAATCATGAGTTACATAAATTATGTAAGATATCACAAGGTCATAATAAAAAAATAATATGAAAATTGCTTCCAAAATATAAAGGAGCCAAATTCAAGGGCATAAGAAGAGAGAACATTGTGGCAATTTTTTAGGTATAGCTTTAAATTTTAATTCATGGTTTAGCATATTTCTTAACGCATGGTGGCTAAAAGGGCTGGAAAAGGGTAAGTGGAGAGAGGAGTCAACGCTCATGGTACATTTGATGGAAAAATAAATCAATTTTTTTTACAAGCTCATAGAGGAAGCTTTGAGGCCATAATTTGAAGAAGTTGCTGCTATCTTAGATGGATAAGGCGACATATAATTGGAAAGTGACATCACTACTGGTGCATTTGGAGAGGGTAATGCAGATCCAAAGGGAAGATACCACGACATCCCTGATGTAGATGAGATCTAGACTCTTTTCTCAAGAAAAACAATCTCAAATCATATGCGATGTGTTTCAATGGTTCTCCCATTTATAACACCTACAAATATTATGATAAATAATTTCATGGAAAAATAAATCAGGCTAAAATGAGGGTTGAGAATCATAGTGAATTTCCTTATCTTACACATCCTTTGGTAGAAATTCAGTTTGATCATTGAAAAATGAGTCACTGCCTTGTGTCCAGGTCCACATTCAGACACCACTCCAGCTTGAGGTTACTCTTGTAAAGGTAAATAGTGAACTCAATAGTGAACCAAGTGAATCTTAGAAAAAATGGAGAATGGTCAGATAGAAACATATAGTTGAATTTTCTGGAAGCAAATTCTTGTGGTTAAATCATGTCAGCATCTTTGAGGGAGTAGTAGACAAGAAATCCATTTTGAATTTCAATAATAGTGGGGAGCTCAAAATGGCACTCAATAATTTCAATAATTTATGTAACTCATGATTTTTATGTAGTACCCATAATTAGTTTTTATACACAATTATGGGTACTCCAAAAAAATCATGAGTTACATAAATTATGTAAGATGTCACAAGACCAAAATAAAAAAAATAATATGAAAATTGCTTCCAAAATATAAAGCAGCCCAATTCAGTGGCATAATAAGAGAGAACAATGTGCCAATGATTTAGTTGTAGCTTTAAATTTTACTTCATGGTTTATCATATTTCTTAAAGCACGATGCTTGTAAGGGTTGGCAAAGGGTAAGTGGGGAGAGGAGTCAACACTACATGGTACATTTATTGAAAGAAAAAATAATTCAATTTTTTTACAAGCTCACAGAGGAAGCTTTGAGGCCATAATTTGAAGAAGTATTTGCTATCTTAGATGGAGAAGGCAACATATAATTGGAAAGAGAAAACGTTGCTGGTACATTTGGAGAGGGTACTGCAGATCCAGAGGGACGATACCATGGCAAACCTGATGTAGAATGAGATAAAGACATTGTTATCAAGAAAAATAGTCTCAAATCATATGTGATGTGTTTTAGTGGTTATCCCATTTATAACAACTACAACTATTATGGTAAATAAATTCATGGAAAAATAAATTAGGCTAAAAATGAGGGTCGAGAATTATGGTGAATGGCCCTATCCTGGACATATTTTGGTATAAATTCAGTTTTATCGTTGAAAAATGAGTCATTTCCTTATGCCTAGGTCCACATTCAAACACCACTCCAGCTTGATTTTACTCTTGTAAAGTTAAATAGTGAACTCAACAATGAAAAAGTGAATGTTTGAAAAAAGGGAGAATGGTAAGATAGAAACAATATAGTTGAATTTTCTGGCAGGACTAAAGCAAACACTTGTGGTATAATCATCTCAGCATCTTTGAGGGAGTAGCAAACAAGAAATCCATTTTGAATTTCAATAAGAGTGGGGAGCTAAAAATGGCCCTCAATAATTTTAATAACTTATGTAACTCATGATTTCTCATGAGTACCCATAATTAGTTTTCATACACGATTATGGGTACTCCAGAAAAAACATGAGTTACATAAATTATGTAAGATGTCACAAGGTCAAAAAAAATAATAATAATAATAATAGGAAAATTGCTTCCAAAATATAAAGCAGCCGAATTCAGTGGCATAAGAAGAGAGAACATTGTGGCAATGCTTTAGCTGTAGCTTTAAAGTTTACTTCATGGTTTAGCATATTTCTTAAAGCATGGTGGTTGAAAGGTTTGGAAAAGGGTAAGTGGAGAGAGGGGTCAACACTAAATGGTACATTTGATGAAAGAAAAAAATCAAAATTTTTTACAAGCTTACAAAGGAAGCTTTGATGCCATAATTTGAAGAAGTTGCTGCTATCTTAGATGGAGAAGGAAACAAATAATTGGAAAGAGACAACACTGTTGGTACATTTAGAGAGGGTATTGCAGATCCAAAGGGAAGATACCACAACAACCCTGATGTAGAATGAGATCTAGATGCTTTTCTCAAGAAAAATAGTCCCAAATCATATGTGGTGTGTTTCAGTGGTTCTCCCATTTATAACACCTACAAATATTATGATAAAGAAGTTCATGGAAAAATAAAGCAAGATAAAAATGAGGGTTGAAAATTATGGTCAATGGCCCTGTCGTGGACATATTTTGGTAGAAATTTAGTTTGATCATTGAAAATTGAGTCACTACCTTATGTCTAGGTCCATATTCAGACACCACTCCAGCTTGAGATTGCTCTTGTAAAGTTAAATAGTGAACAAGTGAATGTTAGAAAAAGGGGAGAATGGTCAGATAGAAAAAAATATAGTTGAATTTTCTGGCAAGAATGAAACAAACTCTTGTGGTTAAATCATCTCAACATCTTTGAGGGAGTAGTAGACAAGAAATCCATTTTTAATTTCAATAAGATTGGGAGCCAAACAATGACATCGTTAGTGAGGGACTGGTAGATGATGGTGAGGATGATGATATTCATTCCAACATTGTTTTCACATAGAGACAAAATTTATGAGGATGAGTTTCTACCTATGAAAAAGGGTCGACCTTATAGTACAAAACTTGAATTAAATTTTAGGAAGTAGAACAAGAAATCTATGCTCCCAGATAGTTTCAAGGGAGGCATTTCAGTTTTGGAGAGATATTCATGGGCTAGAAGTTTTTATGATGGCCATTTTCAAATATGTGCACTCAGAAGTTATCTCAGTTTTGAAGTATGATGGGATTTGTGATGGGTTTAACACCCATCAATGTGGGTCGTGACAGAGATCTCTAGACCCTATTCGTGCACATGGAATTAAGGATTCTAGGACTATGTTATCATGGAGAGACAAAAGTTATGAGAATGAGTTTCTTCCTATGACAAAGGCTCGACCTTATCCTACAACACTTGAATTAAATTTGAGGCAGTTTAACCAGTAATGTGTGCTCCCAGATAGTTTCAAGGGAATCATTTTAGCTTTGGAGATATATTCATGGGTTAAAGGTCTTTATGATATTCATTTGCAAAAAAATTCACTCAGAAGTTATCTTAGTTTTGAAGTATGATGGAATTTGTGCTAGGTTGCGCAACCATCAATGTGGTGTGTGACAAAGATCTTTGGACCCTATTCGTGCAAAGAGAATTGAGAATATCCTTGAAATAAGGATTCCAACACTATGTGCACTCAGAATTTATCTCAGTTTTGAAGTATGATGGAATTTGTGCTGGGTTGCACACCCATCAATGTGGGTTGTGACAAAGATATATGGACCATGTTCGTTCACAGGGAATTGAGGATTTCCTTGAATTGAGGATTCTAGCGCCATGTTTTCACGCAGAGACAAAAGCTATGAGGATGAGTATATTCATATGACAAATATTTGACCTTTTCCTACAACACTTGAATTAAATTTGAGGCAATATAACCAGTACTGTATGCTCCTAGATAGTTGCAAGGGAAGCATTTCAGTTTTGGAGAGATATTCATGGGCTGGAAGTATTTATGATGCCCATTTTCAAAAATGTGCACTCAGAAGTTATCTCAGATTTGAAGTATGATGGAATTTGTGTTGGGTTGTGAAAAAGATGTCTAGACCTTGTTCATGAGCAGGGAATTGAGGATGTCCTTTAATTGAGGATTTCAGCAAAAATGTGCACTCAAAAGTTATCTTAGTTTTGAAGTATGATGGAATTTGCACTAGGTTACACACCCACCAATGTGGGGTGTGAAAAAGATCTTTGGAACCCTGTTCGTGCATAGGGAATTGAGGATGCCCTTGAATTGAGGATTCCAGCACCATGTTTTCATGTAGAGACAAAATTTATGAGGCTGATTATCTTCCTATGACAAAGACTCGACCTTATCCTACAACACTTGAATTAAACTTGAGGTAGTATAACCAGTACTGTATGTTCCCAGATAGTTGCAAGGGAAGCATTTCAATTTTGGAGATATATTCATGGGCTAGAAGTCTTTATGATGGCCATTTGAAAAAATGTGGACTGAGAAGTTATCTCAGTTTTGAAGTATGGTGAAATTTGTGCTAGGTTGCACACCCATCAATATGGGGTGTGAAAAAGATCTTTGGACCCTATTTTTGCATAGGGAATTGAGGATGTCCTTGAATTGAGGATTCCAACACTATGTTTTCATGCAGAAACAAAAGTTATGAGAATGAGTTTCTTCTTATGACAAAGGATCTACCTTATCCTACAACACTTGAATTAAATTTGAGGCAGTAGAACCAGTACTGTATGCTCCCAAATAGTTGCAAGGGAAGCATTTCAGTTTTTTAGAGTTATTCATGGGCTGGCTAGAAGTATTTATGATGGCCATTTACAAAAATGTGCACTCATCATGGATTCTACTCATAAGCACTTGGTTTCTTATATCTCCGAGTTGGGAACATCTAAGGAGATTTATGATAAGTTTGTTGGCATGTTCAGGGCTAGCAATGCTAATCAAATTCTATTTTTGAAGAATGAGTTGAAGAACATCAAGATGAACAAGGGAGAGTTCATCCAATCATATCTCATGAGGCTCACTGAAATCAAGAATGGTCACTTAGCTATTAGAGAGGTCATAGCTAACCGAGAGCTCACTCTCATTTCTCTTGGTGGAATTACCTAACCATGGTATGTATTTAATACCATTATTCTCAATAATAATATAATTCTTGATTTTGATGAATTGTTTACGAGATGCACTCAAGACGAGAAAAGGATGATGGAGAGAGACCATCCCTTAAAAGGGAATGGAAGTGACCCAAATGCCTTCACCACTCATGAAAATAAGAAGAAAAATGTTGGATCGAGAAATCAAATTCATAGAAGAGTGGGTCCCAAAGGAAGAAAGGGAAGATGTTACAATTGTAACAAGTTTGGTCACTATGCGAGAGAATTCCCCAATAAAAGGGACTCTCCCTGATATGATGACTACAAAAAAAATAACAACTTCAGAGGGAATGGAAATCAAAGGAACAACAGGCTCAAAAGAAAAGAGGAAGGCTCCCTCTGATCGAAATGTAAATGGAAATTTTCAACCTTTCAAGAGCTCAAGGAACTCCCAGTATATGAATACAATGTTGTGCACTATCAACACAATCTTCTCCTTACCTTACATTGCATTCAATTTTGACTATTGTTTTCCCCCACTTATGAAAATCAGCTTCATCAACAACTTCTTCATTTCTTCTCTCCACCCACAACTTCTGTAAATCTAGTTTATGTAAGATTATAGATAAATGTTGTGTGCATATTTACTAATGTCTTACATTTCGAGTGGTCTCACCACCCATCATCAGGGACACATATTCTTTGGGAAGCTATCAAAGATTTATTCCTTCATAACCTTCATTCACGGTGACTCACATGCCCCCTGAGCTCCAGAACTATTAACATATTTTATTGTGATGATGATTGTAATGCTATATATAGAAGGCTCAAATATGATCTACACCTTCATCTGAAGATAGCCACAACCACCCATGAGAATTATAATTGACCTTACATAGAAGAAACATAGATTATTGAATTTTCAAGAGGAGAGAGCTCCTTCTGACATTGAACCCTACACTTGGTAGCCACACACCTCCTTCCTCTACAATAATCCTATACATCTTCCCACTTAGGTATTCTCTACCCCTTCCTCTTGTCTCCTCTCCATTTGATGCTCATAATGAATAGTAATAATATTTAAATCACTACTTATGCAAGGTCATGATGATTTTGCGATAATCATGTCTCTTAGACACTCATGCACTATGCATCAAGAAGCATTTGTATATATAAGAAAAATACTAAGAATATATTATCATAAACATTTAATAAGATTTGAATGTAAATTTATCACAATCAACTATGACAAATTTCAAGAGTCTATCCTCCTAACCACCTTTGTCAATATAATTACTTGTTAGGCACAATAGCACATCATTTTTTTAATCAAAGTGCTATATTTTGGATCAAGGATACAACATCTTGCTTACTCAAGTAAGGCTCTAATCTTATTTTGAGGGCGAAGTAATGCAGAAAAGAGAGACTTGTTATAAAACTCCACATACAATATTATGGCTATTATAATACATTAAATAATTAATATTTCTAATATGAAATATCAAAACCCTATTATCAAAACCACATAATAAAGGGAACATCCAAGGTTGGAAGGAGTGAGAGAGTGTTTGAGAGTGATATTTTCAAGAGCATCATTTTCAAAAATCCCTAGGACTCTATGGGTGCGTGTGTGTATGTAGAGAGAGAGAGAGAGAGAAATTATATTGCATTTATATTCATAAAAAATATCTAGAACACCAAATTGGTTGTAGAATATATGAAAACCTACATATTTGTACATCAATAAAGATAGAAGTGGCATCCATAGTACATTAATGATTAATCATTCAAGCATAAATTCTAGAAACTACATTCTATCAATTACAAGCAAACATACAAATTTTTAAGCCAAATAATAGAAGCTAGACCATATCTACAATGTGCAAGAGATGAATAGTGCATATGTGGAAGAGAATTCAAATGGAAACAAAAATGAGTAGTACGTGTCAACCTAACAGAGACTATGAGAAATCTCAGTGAGAGGCTGATAAAGTATCAAGAAGAGCAGAGCCATGTGAACAAATAACTGTTGTAGAGTCAACTAGTAGAGATGCAAATGTCACTCAAATGGAAAAATAATTGGTATGGAAGTAAATATTCCAAAAGAATATCTAGAGGATATAGAAAAACTTCTAATTCAACCTTCTCAAATTCATCAAAATGATATTATAACATATGTAAGAGAAAAAAATCCCAATGACATAATCTTCAAAGAAATATTAAGGGAGCCAAATCACTTAGGCTCAATCGTGAAAATAAATTTTCTATGTCAAGACTCAATCTTTATTTGTGTAGGTATAGTGGTCAGGTATTTTTCAATGTCTAACAATAGAGTGATTTTAAAGAAAAAATACCAAGCATTGAAGTTGTTTTTCCAAGTGAAGCATAGATCAGATTCCAAAGTTTTGAAAATCAAAGCAGAGTGTTGAAAAACCCCCTCCCACCCCAACCCCACCACCAAAAAAGTACATAGAAATAAGAAAATTTTAAACAATGAAGAAAGACAATATCTTGTGTAAAGGGGATTCTTATTTTTCTCTGATTAGAATGTAGATGGAATGCAGTTATGGGATAGACAAAAAGTTTCTTGAGAAGGTGGAGTCCTATGGGTGGAAAGCTTCACTTGGAAGTAGTTGTAGGCAAATGAGACAAAGTCTATGAAAGAAGAAAAGCATGTGCAGTTAAGGCAATATTCCCTCGAGCCTCCTAATCAAACCCTCATTTCATCCCTTGAGATCAATGGCTAATATCTTCGCCAGTTAAATTATTTATCTTCATAACTTTAGACTATGATTCATTAAGTCAACAAAATAATACAACACATGAAATGTGCTTTTCCTAAGTTAAAACTTAGGAAGGAGTTTATTAATTACTTACTCCACTTAAGTAAGAATTTACAAGGATGATTAATATTCCTCACAAGCTAAGGCACCAAGCTAGTGAAGAATACCTTTGGAGCTACCATATCTCAACAAACTAAAGACCATTATTTTGCGAAGGTAAAGTGGTCAAGCCTTTTTCAGTGTTGAACAATAGAGTGATTTTCTAAAAGAATCACCAAGCGTTGAATATTTTTATCCAAGTGATGCATATATCAGGAGTCCATTGTTTTTCTAATCAAAGGAAAGTGCTAAAACCCCCCAAAATGTAGAAGAAAATCAAAACAATATGAAAAGAAAATCCAATATGAAAATAAAATATTTTATGAAAAGTGGATTATTTTATTTTTTGTGGAGAGAAAAAATTGAGGTAGAGAGTTGAGCTGAACAAAAGGTAGACACCTTGAGAAGGTGAAAAGTGTGTAGCAAGATTCAATTCAAATTATTTGTAAGTGAAAAAGATAAAGTTTGTGAAGGAAACAAAGTATTGCGAGGGAAGAAGGCAAAATCCAACAACTTAACGACTGTGTAGAGTACCCAGTCAAGGCAAGATAAAGTTAAAAAAAAATTCCAATTCCTCACTCTAATGCCTGTTAGAAGCGAACTAAAAAGGCCCATTAGGTTACAATGTGCGAGAAAACAATAGTGTAGATGTGGAACAACATTCTAATGGAAACAATGATGCAATATATGTCTACAGAGGTCGTGAAAAGTATAGAGAGCATGAGATAAACAATAATTCCATTACTACTTTGAATTTGTAAATATCTGCATATATATATATATATATATATATATACCCAATACTCACAAGACAATTTAACTGTACCCTTCTTTACCACTTACACATTTTACCACCACCAATACCCAAGGCACATGATACATTTTGCACCTAGTTGTATCATGAAATCTAACCCAAGATGCCAAATGCAAAAAGGTTTTTCAACCATTTTATGAAGATTCTTAGAAACCATGTATCACACAAAATTCACTTACTTTTCCCTTTTATAAAACCTAAACAGTTCGCTCACGAAAGCTAAGAATTGATTGTATACCAACATGAGGATATGGGTCTCTAGCTTTTGTGATTGATAAAAAGAGTTTGACTTGGTGATGGAGATGTAGTAGATATATCCACAAAGCTATCAATTCCAGTTCTAGTTGTTCTAGTCATATTTCAAATTTCTCTTATATATATGCTATAAAAGATGAAAAAATTCGTTAACACTTACATACGATGAGAAAAGTGATAGCTCTGGCTAGATCTAATTCACAAGAAAACTAATCCCAAAACTATTACTATCTCTTCTAAATTATTTAGATATTTTAACATTTCTTGGGCACATGAAAATTTGGTAATATTATTACATTGCAAGATTTTTGAGGAGGTTTGCAAGTGTACTAATTTTAACTTCAATATAACTATAATATGGAAATGACAAACGACCAAGCCAACTTATTAACCATTACTCGAGAGGGAGGATCCCACCTCAGATTTAGTTGGTGACATGGTGAAAATCATACATTTGTTTTCTAAGCTATCTAACAAATGAAGAGGATCAATCATTGCTCCTTTGATTGAAATAAGCAATGTGGCATCTCCATGGAATGAAGAATTGGGGAAAGCAGATGATGGGTACAAAAACAAGGCGAGGAGGAAAAACGAGGACCGCAAGGCAAGTTTTGGTAGCCTAATCTTCTAATGAATGAGTCTACATTGTTGAAAATATTGTTATTGTCACTGCAACAGTAAATAAGTCCAACAACTACAATCTACAATTATGAAATTAGTACATTTAAAAACCAATATGGTTTGAGCGGATCTCAAACAAATGTGGTAGAATCAGATTTCTGCAGAGGAAATAGCCTAATGCCTATGGCATAACCATCTCCATGCTTGTTGTCCTTCATGTTTCTAGAGTCAACTTTCTACATAAGAAGATATGAAAAACAAAGGTTCAGTGTGAGCATACCTTGGCACACACTTTTGTGATCTGGGTGAGAGTAATGTGAGCATCATAATGTTTTTGTCAGCTTCATTCATCAAACAAATTATAGGGGGTATTTTCTAGGTGGGGCACAAGTAGGTGAGTAAAACAAAAAATTATATGTCATTCCATCCATATCCATGCCAATGCTATGCTACGCCATTCCTCCAGGAGACTTTTTTTATTTCTCTAGTTTATCTTCTCTCAAAGTCTTCATGTATGAAGCTACGTTAACCCAAATATATTCTTTCGATGGACCTCAACATCCAAGCTCTTGCTTTCCTTGTTATAACCAGCAAAATTCTTGTCGTTGTGAGGAATATCTAATCCTCCATCCAAACCACACTTCAGGGCTCCGAAGACTCTGTTTCCAGTAGTGGTCCTCACAAGTATTACATCCAACAAAGATTTGAATGGCCTCCTACAATCATTTGGCTCAACACTGTAGTCCTCTCCAATGGTCTCCTCATTCCCAATATATTCCTCATCCATCTTGAGTCATTTCAAAACATGATGTGTTAGGAGGAGACCAGTGCAATATGTTGCGGCATTGTTTCTAAGCCCTACTTCGAGTCCATAACGA
Organism: Pinus albicaulis; assembly: GCA_034641835.2. Lineage (NCBI taxonomy): Eukaryota > Viridiplantae > Streptophyta > Pinopsida > Pinales > Pinaceae > Pinus > Pinus albicaulis. Next base: position 1,196,167,511 of record CM076577.1, read on the forward strand.
GGAAACTCGAGTGAATAAGTAGCCGACATAATGTCATATCCCGCAAGAGTTTCATATATGATTTTTTCCACCACATCCTTGTTGCCGAATCTAATGACCAATTGATATTTGGGTGTGTTGTACTTGTTTTTATCTTGGTTATTCAGGTGGATCCTTGCCCTGTAATCGGTTTTCCTGAAGGGGAACTACAACAGATTCGACCTAAAGAAAATCAGATCGGTGTCGTAGCTCAAATGGAGAGACTGATGAGGATGTTGGGATTGGCCACATTGACATCCAAGACTCCTTGCTGCATGTATTTTTACCAGTATGGGATGTTGGACCTTGGAGCTCCTTGCGTAATAACATGGCTATGACATTGGGGTGGTCCTTAAAGTTGGAGGCCATGGTTTTAATCCCTTGAATCCATGCCTCTCGATTGAAGTACTCGTCTCTGAATAAACTGTTGTCATCGTTGAGAGAGTAGCACCAGTTCAATGTTATTACGTGGTTATCCAGTATAACCATGATGTCGGCATTCTAGAGATCTGTGACCACATGTTGGTAGGCTTCGATACGAGAGATCCCTAGGAGCTCTGGGTTGTGCGTGGTTAGAGTATGTTGAGAGATTTTCTCAACAGTATTTTTATGTTTTAAAAACCATTAGATATTATTACTATTATTTATGTTTCTTTTAATTTGGTTTTATGGAGATAATAAGAATAGATTTGTGATTAACTTGTGTGCAGTGTCTTCTCCTCCAAATTTCATGTTATCCTATGAAAATCTCAGTAAAATGAAAGAGATTTGAGGATTGATTTTGTGTACATAAAATAGTATAAGAGATTTGAGGATTGATATTTTGTACATATAATAGTATAAGTGTGTGAATATTTCTAGTGTTTTTTACTGTGAAATATAAATTTTCAGTTAGATAGCTCAAGTTGCTTTCATCACATGGATTGCAAGGAGTAGCATCATTAGCCGTAATATTTTATACAATTTCTCAACGTCTTGGAACACCACGCACATGTACCTAGATTCCACTTGCAACTGTCGACAAACATTGTGACTTAGATTATGAGAGGAATGCAGTTTCTTTTCCTTGACTGTGTGTTCCTTCCCCACTAACTTTGGAATCAAGCAAGAGACGTAAAGTCGGCTTGGCAAGCAATTGGTGGCCCGAGTTCGAATCTAGTAACAATTGTGCCTGCGTTGCGCTTCCTGAGCGGAAGACTCCTTTTCTGCTGGATCTTAACCTGCCCCCTTCGGCTGAATAAGAAGGATGAGATTTAGGGTTCACCGCAAGATCCTCTGAAAACTCTCGGCATCGCGGGGAGTGAATTTATCTTTTACATACCCAATGTTGGTGGCTTTCATCTCACCGGTAACACAGAGAACCCCAACCGGGCCTGAGAGGAAGATTTCAAAATCCGAAATCTATGAAAATTTTATGTTGACCAAGTTAGAGTATGTTGAGATATTTTCCGGAGCTCTGGGCTACTTCGGTTGCCACGGAACTCGGGTTTTAAAATAGGAACTAGATTTTTATTTCTACACAACCTTTATAGGCATGTCTAACGAGCCCTCCAACATGCTCTGCAACCAAAAACTAACAGATCTCCATTATGTCACTTGAAGTCAACAAATTTAAGTACACAACCAAATTCCAACTAAATGAAAAATTGATCTCATGATATCTATGCACGCAAGCCAGCAAAAAATCTAGCCCACGTAAGCCAAAGTGCAGTAGGATAGACAACACTGCAACTTTTAGGCAGTCTGTTCCTCAAGATGCCTAGATGGTGGTATGTTAGATTTTGAAGGACGTCTCCAATTATCAGTACCTCTAGATCGGTCTTCATCATGCTGCCTTTCACGGTCTGTACCAGCTCCCCAACAATCATGTTCACCCCTATTACCAAATCCACCAAACTTTGATCGTGGCTCATAATGCCCAACAGGGGGTTGGGCATCCCGTCCACGTGGTGCCTCATAGTTATCACGCCTTCCAGGTTAAGAGAGGCGAATTTCTAGGAAACCATGAGATTAGAAAGGGACAGATCGGTGACCTGAAAATGGACCATGTGAGGCCCACACAGTTGAAGCCGAGGGAGTTGATGGTGTTGGTGATATATTGCAGAGGTTGGGTGATGAGGCCCTCTGATAGCACATGCATAGCCTTCGATCATGGCAGTCTATTGGAAAACATTTTGTTTACTAATTATGTCAACACTTTGTGTGCATCCTCCATACTGTCAAACATAGCATACATGTTCACAATTTTAGCTTCCAAGAGTATGTTTTGTTCGAGTCCATTTATGAGCAACTGGGTATGACATTTCTTTAATGATTTCACGTTGGTGCAATCCTATGAAATGGAATAGATCTTCCCATTTAATCCCTGTTTCATACAAGCCACTATAGGTGTATGGCCAGTTAGGAACATCACACATTAAATCATTGAGAGTGAACGAATTATCGCAACTTTCTCACTTAAATTCAATCATCTTATTTTCTGGATTATCTTTAGATAACAAAGGGATATAGACCCTCATCCCATCAATTTTGTTCCATAAGAATTCTTATGGACAGAGGTGAAAGTTAATATGTCAAATATACAAATATACAAGAGAAATTTCGTCGGTGAGCCCTCAAAAAATAATTTAAAAGAGTTTAGATAGATTTTCTCCATATGTCAGTCCCGAAACACGCAAAATTCAGATAAAATGTAATGCATTAATCTCAATATCGTTCAATGTTTGTTACACATGACATATTCATATACTATCGAAATTAAATGACCCACCCAGTTCATGCATGCAAACTTCACTCACCTACCGCTTGTTTCATCGGTTAGTCATCAATATTTTTCACTTGCTGGTGATGACTAGTTGTAACAGCCAAGTTTTCTAGCAGCTGATCTAAAAAATTGTCAAATTTTCCAGCTGGAAAACACCCATAAATTTTTTTTTCCCTCCTACCTTTTCAATCCACCCATGAATAGATGAACCTCATTATCAAGCCCTATCTAGCCTCAGCCATACTAGTTTTCCCATCAGCTCCAAAGAAACAATCCAAATCTGTCCAAAGAAGTCTCCCCTAAGTTAGGTAGTGGCGCTTTAGGCATTTCTCCCTTGGAAAACTATCCTAAAGCCAAAGAACCTCTATCTGCTACAACCCATTCATAATAGAACTTCCCACTCTACAAACAAATTTGGTTACACCCTTAAGTCGCGCCACTAACAAACCCTGAAGTCTCAACAATACACATGCCCTAGGTCAAAATCGATATTAGGTGGTGTTACAGTGTTTCAATGGATCTTTCAAGAACAGAAGTATGCTAGCATTCCCAAGAAGAAAATATTTGTTTCCACATGAGAAGACAACTGCTTCTCATGTGATTTTAAGTCTAGGATGCAGCTACAGGACATAGAGTTTTTTCATTAAGCTCCTGCGATCACAGTCAAAGCATGAAAGGACAGTGAAAGGAAAAATAACACTCTCAAAATCTGATTAAATGGCATGACTAAAAAAATTCCTTCATCTATAAGCAAAGGGATTGAAGACTGAAGAACCTCCTTCCTTTTATAAGTAGAGGGTTAAGAGCGCCTCCTTCATCTATAAGCAGAGGGCCAATGGAAAAAGTTTGATTTTAAGAATTGCATTGACTGTAGGAAAATTTTTGAAGTATAGTGAGACAGCAACTGAGAGTTTCTGAAATAAAATGATGATTAAAGGCAGAGGCAGAGCAGTAGTGCTTTTAAAAATTGTTTACAGAAGTTCCTCTGTTATTTAGTTACAATGTGAAGTAATGGGTTCATCATCAATGAAGAAATATTATTAAGTTGATGGCCAAAGGAGCCAAAACGGTCTTGGTCCCAAACTGACCTCTGCCATCATGTACAAGGGAAACCACTAAGAGTGATGATTTCTTTTCAAAGGGTACTATTCTTCCTATTCAAAAAGAATTTTCTTTCAAAATTACTCATCATAGTGGACAGAAGGCGATTTAAGCTTAGTTTTCCCAAGGGGCAGTGCAACTGAACACATAGGTTCATAAATATGCAAGAAATATTATGACATGTTTTTTAGGTTCTGGAACAAAATTCAAAGCCAATATATGCATGCCACTGTTACAAATGAAGGCTTGCTCCTTATAAAAGAGGTCAAAGATACCTGGTTGTTGCTTTTTGAGTAAAGGAAATATTGTTGAAAGAAAGTTCCCTTTTGATGGACAGAGGATGATAAAGCCTAGGTGAATACAACTAACCTTCACTCCCAGTCAAAGAGAAGCATCATTTGGAGAATACATCTACAGTCCTTCATGTGGCTTAGAGCAGATTTTTCCTTCCACAGTGCAGATATCAAAAAGGAAAACAATTTTTCATTTCTTAAATGAGAAACAGTGAAAGTTTTAAATTCTCAAAAAGGTTGTTTTATTTCAAAGAAGGGGTCAGGCTTATAAAAGAAATGGTCATTACCACTATGACATTTATCCGAACAAAAAGGTATCAGGTTATGTTTTAAAGGATAAGGATTCAAGTTTTGTTTAAAAGCAAAGGCCTTTTCAAACATCTCTTAAAAAACCCTCACCAATCAAGTGTGAAAAAGACTTTGGATTTTTCTCTTTCAAAAGGGGTTAAGTACCGTTTCCAATCTATTTTGCATTACCAAAACACAAACAACACTCCCCTCTACTATTCAATAGGCCGGAGAAAGAGTTTTTGAGCAAAATTCACAGATTTTCAGGCTTGGAGACTGCGCGGCACGCCTGTAGAAACGTGTGGCACATTCAGGCAGAAGTTTACCAAAGGGTTACACTGTTGCGCGACGCACCTGTAGCGGTGCGTAGTGTGCCTATAGGCGCCGGTCACGACTGCCCGTCAGTGACCCGACAACTTTTCTATTGCGTGGCGTTCTCCCGGTTGAACGTGCCACGCACATTTTAAACGCTCAGAGCACCTAAAATGAGTCTTGAAGCTGCTCAAACCCTCAAGCAAAGTCCACCATCGATATTCAAGGTATTTTGTTGCCTCCTTGCTCATTTCAAAACTGTTAAGTAGTGGCAAAAATGAAGCTCATGGTGTGAATCAAGGTAATGTGTTAAATGTGTTGAAGAAGTTTGTCACGGTGGGAGGTTAGTGGAATGATTCATTAGTTTCAAAGAACCTAGAGCTGCCCCCAAAGACTGAGATAAAAACATAACCTCTATCAACAAATAGAGTGGTGAAAACAGTGGTAAGGAGGGTTAAATTTTTGTTGAAAATCCGAAAATTGCTATGGCTGCCATTACCCAAGATTGACATAATAGAAGCGGTGTGTTTGTATTGGTGTCTAAAGGCCTAAGCACTGCCCTCAGAACAGTGCTAAAACATAAACCTACAAGTCATAATATACACAGTAGTGAAGGTTTTGTCAAATTGTGAAGGTGACCTTACTATGATAAAACAAAGCTGAAATCTCTGTTAGCAAAATGTATTGGTGAAAACGATTGTTAAAAGGTGGAGGCAGTGTTTAAAGGGAGAAATACAGTGTCTGAAAAGTGAAACAGTAGGCCTAATTTCAACACCAGTGATCATTGTATAAGTGCGTTGTCATTTCAAAAGTCCATCTCTTTGTGGTAAAAGGAAAAAAACCAGTGTTTCCTCCTTTGTTCCATGAAAACAGAGTTTAGTGAGTAAAGCTATTAAATCAATTTGGAGGTGTTCTTGTCTAACTGTGGGTGAGGAATAGTGAACACAAGGAAGGTATTTTTGATTAGGAGGAGTATTTTTCCTCTGTCTAAAATACTAGGCTGCCTTGCTTACATCAAAGCATCAAGGGCTCTGTGACCTTATCCAAACACAAAAAATCACTTAACTGTGTATACATTTTAGTTGACTATGTGCTTGTTATCAAAATTATTTGTTGAGTGGCATACAAAGGAGAAAAATAAGTGATTTGGAAGGAGCAGAGACCTGATATCAAAGAAACATTTCACACATCATTTGAGGCAAATTTTCCTTAATCAAACAGTGATTGATAAAGAAGACAGAGTTGTGTTTGAGAAAACACTTCAAAAACCATTTGAGGCAGTTTGGTTTTGCAGAGAGCATCCAGAACAAGATGCCTCCCAGGCAGGACAGTAGGAGTGGTCTGCATAAGATATTTGAGCCTATTTCCACTGAAGAAGTGAATGCCCACCCATCAGTCTTGTTCATGTTTGGTCTCAATCTAGTCTCCTAAATTGAGCTCATTTAATTGTCAACCAGGGTTGGTAAACTGCTGAAGTGAAGTGTACCGTATGTACCTAGGTGTTTTTTTCTTAATGTGTTGTGTGTAGTGTTTTGTGATGTTTTTGGTCTTTTGTGATGTTTTATGATGTTTTTGGTCTTTTGTTGGTTTTATGTTCACAGGAAAACTGACTAGAAAGCTAGTGGAAGGAAGCTAATGATTAAAAACAGAGTGAAGCCTAAATGGTTGATGACAAATGACAAATGCAATTGAAAACACTGAAGTAGAATCAAATCTAATCTATGACTAAACAAAAACAAAGCTTGATAATGACTTCTAAGGAATGATTTAAAACATAAACTCAACTTGAAAAAATGATCAACTAAGTATGCAAATCTTCCTAACTAAACAGTTAAACAACTAACTTATAATGCTGCAACATTTTGTCCTTGATTAGAGATTTGAAGCACAATTGGAGAAAAACATTGATACCATCATAAGATCTTCTATCCTAGGATTAGTTCCTAACTCTATTCTGCAACTTAGTGAAATGTCACAAAACCTTACTCAAGAGTTATTGATTTCTTTTCGAAGTAGTCTTTTGAGGGAGGGCTCTGTTTGTGAAATGATAAGGAAATTGCAGAGGTACTTCAAGCCTTAAAATGATATTGTCTTCTGTTCATATGATTATAGATCAATTGTAGATTTTAGAACAAGAAGATGTTTGTAAATAATGAAGGTTGTTTTGTTAAGTTTAACAACTGAAGTAGTCTAATATGCAGTGAATGACAATTGAATATGGAGTGCAAGTGCAATGAGTTAATCTAAGAATGAACTTAAGATGCCACTAATCTAAAACAATGTTGAACTACAAGTCATTATCAAACCCAAAACAGAAAAACCGAGCATGAATTAAGTGCAATGAAACTCCGGAGTATCCTAACTATGCTATAATGCATTATGCTATGGAATTATACAGTCTGTTTGTCCATCATTATTGATATTTTGGAAGAGTTCCTTCTTTTGGAAGAGATTTTAGAACAATTCTGACTGTGTAATTGAGTGCAAATGCAAACATAAAGACTGAAAACAATGAAAAACTAAGATATCATATCCATATCCCACTCATCATTATGATATTTTGGACAAGCGTTTAAGAGCAAGAACAGCAATGGTACTTAGTACAAACACACAACTAAAATATTCATTATCACGGTTATGCCTTGGACATCTTAAGAATTTCTTGGAAGAGTTTCTTCTTGTGGAAGAGTGTTTAGAACAAGTGTAACTGTGATAGTGAACAACAAAAATTATAATTAAATCCTACAATACTATAGCCATTTCCCATTCATCATTATAATCTTTTGGAAGAGCTTCTTCTTTTGGAAGAGTTAGAATGAGTATAACTACAGTAGCTAATTAAAACAACTACGAATTCAACTTCAAAAACGTAAAGGCAGCTAGAATACTTATCTAATTTACGCAAATAAATCCGTGCAAGAGGCAGGGGCCCTCTACCACCTGACGGAATCTAACTCCAAATCAAATCAACTATTTCAAAACAACACTGTCTGCTTCATTAAAGATGAAATAACTTGAACAGAGCAATCTGCGTCTTCAGAAATGTAGTACAAAATCTAAGAAAAATCTAGAACAAAATCTAGCCTAGCTCTCGGTTTCCCAAGTGTTTATATAGCAAATGTACATAACAAGACTTGCAACAATTTCAGGATCATTGTCTTTCCTGATCGAAATCACATTAGGACTCTTGTAGTGGCTGCGTAGAAAGGAAAAGGACATCTGGACTGAGACAGTCCTAATAGAAGTCTGCCTTCCTAAATGTGTTCCCACGTACCAAAACCATACCCAGAATTCTTTTCTTCCCTCATGATGAGCAACGAACCATGTAGACATGATGTGGATTATGCCCATATGCGGTTTTTCTTGAGAAGCCACCTGGAACATACCCAAACGTGAAGACAGCTGCAGAATCGCCGGTTAGCTACGGAATGTCTGCATTCTGCAGCTAGTTTAGGTCAAAATGCATTACAATGACAAAATCACAAAACTTAGCAAGTCAGTCATGTTAATCATTCTAAAAGTAATTTTAACTAAATTCATTGATCAATTGGGTCTAGGATAGCAATGGACAAAGGAAAATGAGGTAAAGTAAGGTGAAAGAAAGCATAATTTTGAGGCTCAACAGTTCAATTTCCATGAGGTAGGGTGTTTATATTTTTTTCAAAGGGTGCAAGAGGTGAAGAGATTTTCTCCTTTGAAACGCCTTTGCGCTTTGAGGTTTCGAGACAAGCATTTCCAGCTGGCAGGCCTTGACTTCAAATTCTCTCCAAGATCCATCTCCAAGGCCACTAAAATCCCCTATATTGGTGAGAAATGGTTTAAACAAAGCCATTTGGACTCAGATGATTACAAGCCCTTTCTAAAGCCTGAGCACAGAGAGTCATGTCCTTCTATTTTCCCTTTCTCATATCTTTTATCTAGCTACGCCCCCCTCATGAATATCATCATGAAATACTTCACTTGTGAGGGAAGATTCTCTCGAATCTATGCTTATCACATTCGACTCCTCATGCATTTCACAAGGACCAAGCTGCTAAACCTTCCTTTCTTCTTACACAAGAGCATTTAGAAAATGGCCTCCACTATTCAGAAGAAGCCTCCTTCACATAAAATAGCCTGTCTCTTCCATCACTCTCTCATCAAAATCATCATTCTTCATCAGCTTGAAAAGAGAGAGGTCTCTTGGGATACTTTCATCACCCATCCAAATTTCTCCATTGTCCCTCTAGTTCACACATCCCCTACACCTCCTACTCATCATCCTTCACCTTCCTCTAGTAGACCCATTCCTAAAAAACTCAATTTTACCACAGAGCAAGCAGAAGAGCCTGAAGAGGGAGAAGAGCATGACCATGATGATGAGGAAGATGATGAAGGGTAGTAGCATGAAGAACAACAGACTGATGATGAAGGGTAGCAACATGAAGAAAAACAGACTCATGATGAGGGTGAGCAGCCTTATGATGAAAAACAACAGCAAGGGGATGAGGAAGAAAGTGTTGAACAACAACATCACAGTGATGATGAACAACAACAAGGATATGAAGAAAAGCAACACAATGAGGGTGAGCAGACCTTTGATGATACAAAACAGACTTATGATAAGGGTGAGGCAGAGCAGCAAGGGTAGCCAAAAGAGGATACACAGTAGCCTCCTCAAGAACAACAACCTCCTCGAGAACAATAGCCTCTTCAATAGGAACAACAAACTAAAAAATAAGAGAGGCAAAGTGACAAGGGTAAAGGGGCCATGCCCTCTTCTCCGAAAATGGCCAAGCCCCGGACAGAAAAGAAAAGAGTGCCTAGAGTTGTCACTCCAAATGTGACAAGGGCCCTCCGAAGCAAAGGAAAATTGCCCAAGAAGCCCATGATTGATTTGCCCAAGAGGAAGAGCACTAGAATAGCCACCCAAAGCAAAGGGAAGGGCAAGGAAGAAGGAAGTCATGAACAGGAGAGTGCATTCGACATCATCCCAATCCAAAGTGATGATAGTGATAATGAGGCATGGATTCTAGAAAACCTCTTGATCCATAGAGAAAACCAAATTGATGCCTTGAAGGATGATCTTCATAGAGATAGGAATTTCAATCAATTTTTGCAAATCCAAAATAAGCAAATGAGTGTCCATATGGCTGTTTATGAGACACGGGTGACCAAATACAAGAAGGAGGCCTCCAAAGCCCAAGTGAGGTTGGAAGAACTCATGGGCGAGTTCGATTGAAGTGAAGGCAAAGATCAGCCTAGGTGAAAGAGGCCAAGAACCATGGGGCTTAAAAAGGCCCTTGAGAAGAAAAAAGAAGAGGAAAATGCCCTTCTCCAATCTACCCCTCTCACTACATTGTTCGAACAAGAGATAGAGAACAATAGGGATGCATGGCTTGAGAGAGTCAATGATCACTTGGAGAAGAAATTGGAGAAGGAAAACAAGAATTTAGACCTTCAAAGGAGAATGACGGGTCATTATAAAAAGTTAAATCAGTTTGCCCGGTGCAAGTTGAAGGCTGCTCAAGAAAAACTCAAGGAGGCTAAAGGGAAGTGCCCGACACAGAAATTGAGGAAAGACACCTCAGGACTTTAGATTTTTGCCTCTGCTTCACAACATGTTGCTGAGAACCCTTGAGGGTCATGCTCACCAATTTTGGGCGATTTTCGACATATTTTGGTTTTTTGTCATTTTTGGGTTTTTGGCCAAAACTCATGGGCTTCGCCATTTCAGTTTGGGGGATCATCAAAGGATGAGAATGGTATCATTGGCTGCCATAATCTTAGGAGCACATACTCAGTGATTTTTAGGAAATTTGAAGATCATTTGCTCCCCCGAAATGGCAAAAAATTCTCACTTTTTCTACACTCTGCCCGGTCTATCAGCAAGCCTTATTTTTTGGTTTTTTACACACAGGCCTATTTTTGGAGTAATTATAGTGGTCATTTGGGAGAAAAATAAACATTTTCAGAAATTAGACACTTAGAGCTTTACAACGAGCTGTCATGGGCCTCGTTTCGACATCGGGAAGGCCTCCAAAAGTTGCCGGCAAGTCAGGGGACCTTTTGCTGATGTATTTTTTGAGTATTTTTGTAAAAATTGAACCTTTCAAAAGTGACTTTTCTTCATGTGCGTTTAGCTATTTTTGTACATGATAACTTATGAAAAGTCAATATATTTCCGTTTTTTAGCATTTTTTAGATATTTTATTAGATATTTTATGCCTTGGGCTTTGCAAAGCCTCAAGGACAAAATCAAATATTTTGGATAGGCCAATGAGATTGCAAATTGAACCAAGGGGTTTTCCTCACTTTGGCCTATATATTCCAAAGGCTTTCATTGTAAACAAGGTTGAACTTGATGAATAGAAGAAATATATGGTCATATAAGCTTTGGAAGAAATACTTGTCTCATGCTTTTGGATAGTTTCTTGGATGTTCTTGGATGATGAAAGAGGATTTTTGTTGGATTCCATGACTTGGTAGAATGGTATAGTGTCTCTATCTTTGTTTTTGTTTCTTAGTTTTCATTCATAAATCCATGTTCTTGCTTGCTATAGGACAGTAGAGAGAAAATTTGATACATGCCCTTGGAGGCACCTCAAATTTCCTATTTCTTCATAGCTTCCATGTTTTCTTCATCCTTAGTTACATTAATAAAGAATTCTTGATTGCTTTTTAATAACTTAAGGATATTGTTACTTGTTTCATTCATGGTTTTATGCATGCTAAGTATGATTTACGGTATGCCCTGCTTACTCATGGCTAGCCATAGCTCCATCCATGAAATTTCTAACTTTGACTGATTAGATTGTCATTTGTTGAACCAAGGAGGTCTTGTTGATCTTGCCCTTTGCCTAAGACTATACGATCTTGTTTTCAAAGTCTTAATAACAGAAATCTTTGTGTTTAGGCGTTCCGACATAGTGATTTGAGTTGTTTGTCTGTCTTAGGTGTATTTCCCCAAAGTCTGATAGCCATTTCCCAAAGTTAGAGAGTTATATATCTCTATGCATGGCTTGAATGTTTATTTCTATGTATTGATTAGCTTATAGTTACATTTCTCATGATTAATGGTTTTCCCTACCATGTTTGTGACAACTATTAAACTAGTTATGCTTGGAATCCTTTGTTATTCACAAACTTGGTGTCCATATTACTCCATTTTGCCCAAAGATCCATTTTACCTCGAATCAAATTGGCCCTTCAACAACCTTGTATCACCATCTGATAGCTTTCTTGACCTCTTCAACCCCATAGCCCAGTTGATCTGACATATTTTTACCTATCTTATATCTTTGATCAGTTTCATCCCTCACAACCAAAAAACCAAAACCAAAAAACCTACTTCATAACTAGCCTAAAATCAGAACACAATAAGAAAACACATAGATATCCCTTACACAAATAGAGAGATCCCTCTCTGAGTCTAGTAAGGCTTGGTCCTTGGGCTCCAAAGATTGGTTTGATGTTACACTTTCATTTGGCTTGCCAATCAGCCAAATCACGGGACACTAACATCATCCACGATCCATCGTGAAAGAACTTGCAGGGAAGCGAGTACGCCAAGCCACACAACAACGACGTCGCCAACATAATTATGTACCTACTCATTTTCGGTCGAATCCTTTCCCTGTAATCTCTTGCGCTTGAATTTGACTTGAAACCTCTTGAAGTTGGCCCCGGTTTTTCTAAGCTTTCACGAAAACCATGGTTGTGGATCTCCCCTCTCCTGCTACCGCATCCTACTCCTCGCTCATTCATCAAATTTAAATTCTAGACTGGGGTGCTACTAGTGGAGTCGCTTGTACTGGACCGAGTCAATCAACTGTGAAATCATGGAAGAGGGCTATCTTCTGCTTCTTCTGTTACAATGGAATCTCAATCAGGTGGAGATAGAGGGTTTGTACAGGTGGTTGGGTTGGAATATATCATCAATGATGTATCCAAAGGTCAGTTAATCTCGGTTATTATTCTATTTCTTCAAACAATAGTCCAAGGTTAATCTCTGTTGCTATTCTATTTTTTCAAACAATATTTTAACCACAACATACAGTTGCAGAGAAATAAATGGAAAGAGTACCTTGTTGATGGAATTGAACTCAAACTAGAAGGTGGACTTTGATGGTGGTTTGTGTGGGTAGTGCCAATCCTTGTGATCTGCTTCCTAATAAGCACAACCATTGTCGAGCTTTCCACTAAACGGGTGACCGACCACTGGACATGAACAAGTTTCACGGCCAGAGCATCCAGAGGAATCTCCTCGCAGATATTTAACAATGCCTCTTTCTGTGCTCATCCTGCACTCCTGAGGTGCATTACTAAGGATAAAACATCCTAGAAGAGGGTTTTTATAAACTCCTATAGCAGAATTAAATCTTTGTTATGTTCCCACCTTTTTTTTTTGGGGGGGTTGTTTATGGTTTTTATTTTATTTTATACTATAAGCCTTAAAATCTATTTGGTTTTATTTTTTAAAATTGTTGATTTTCATTTAAATTAAGATTCTTAATATACAATGGATTAAAGTGGGGAGGGAAGATTATGGTATTGAAATAATTATTTTTAATTAAAATTTTTAATTATGTAAATAAAAATAAATCATTTTAAATAATTAGTGGTAATTTATGGAAAATATGTAAAAATTAAAAGGTAAACACAATAATTTTATTTCCTAATAATTAAGATAAATAAATCTTATTGACTTTTACAATTTGCTATGTTGAGAGAGATGACAATTTGGACCATGACCCAAATCACCAAGGTTGTTCCATGTTACACACATGGCCAATGTAAGCTACCAAACCATGGAAAAATTGAAATTGAAATTGAAATTTATATTCTTTAAAGACAAAATAGGTCAAGTTAGAACTCAAGTGGCAGAGCTATGACACAGTTGGAAGAAGTAGTTATGGAGTTGTATTCAATTTCACTCAGTTAGACACAATTGAGATAGTTGTATCTAGTCTAACTAATTGATACACTAGTGAGAGTGGAGTGAATTAATTAGTTAATTAATTCACAAATAATAACTCATTAATAAACTGAACAATACAGCAGTTAACTACAGTGCATGGCAGTTTCAGTGGAGACCAGTGGAGAGATAGGTGAAAGGGCAAGATAGACTATATGTTGTGACTATAGTGATGCATTGATTGCATCCAACACTCAGTGGATATGCCAATGAGGATTTCGTAATCAATCCAGGAGTAATTATAATTAATTCAGAGCTATTCTTTAGTAGATATTGCGTAGTGGAGGCAGGCTAGCAGGTGGCAAAGATAGGTGCATGGATTTGCAAGATTGGGCATGATTAGTGTATGGCGATTGTACTATACTGAGAGCTTGTGATAAGATTTGTATGTTTGTATGAGATTGTCATATGATCTCCATGTTACATAATATATAGTTTGGGTTTTTAGCTTCAGGCTTTCCTGGTTAAAAATTGTGTTATGTGCGATTGAATATTTTTGTTTATGCTTCACATGTGTTTGCAATTAATTTTTTTCGCAAAAGATTAACAAGTGGAATAGATTCAGTATCTTGCATAAAGTTAAATAGTGTGAGATCAAGTGGATCTTGGAAATATGCATGCTTAGTGCATATAATTTCTACATGGCATCAGAGCATTGTTGATTGAAGATTGTAATTGTGAAGTGAATTTGTGCTGGTGGACAATTCGAATTTGCTACAGAAGATTCTTGGTGCAGAAATCGAGTATACATTGAAATGTCTTTCAACGGGTTGAGATTGGAGTATGCCCTTGATGGGAGCTTGCATTACATAGCCTGGAAGGACAGGATGGAGGCAGTGTTGGAGGATAATGGGCTGAAGGATTTCATCGATAGCGATGTTCCTAAGCCGAGATCTAGCGATGTTGCATTACTTGATGCATGGCAAAAGAATACTGCAAAGACGAGGAGGATTCTGTTGGAAGGTGTGAAGGACCACATTGTGTATAGCCTTCACAGAAAAGCCACTCCATTCTTAATGTGGAAGGCTTTGACAGACTTTTTCCAAAGCAGAAGTGACCAGAGGAAGTTGGCGCTTAAAGACAAGCTCAGAAAAATAAAAATGGAGAAAGGCGACAATATTCCAAAATACCTCACGAAGTTTTTTCACTGCAAGGATGAGCTGGGAAGTGTGGGGGTTATTTTTGATAAAGAAGACTTGGTGAGCTTGGCTCTCCTTGGGCTTCCGAAGAGTTGGCATAGCTACGAAGACTCGGTCAATGGACGGGAGAAACTACTCGGATGGGAGTGACTTTGGTCAGATCTTGTGCAGGAAGAGATAAGTCGGGGTACCAGGGATGGATCTTCATCGAAGAATGAAGATCAAAAGAATTTCACTTTGGCTGCCAAAGAAAGGAAAGGGAAGGGGAAGAAAAATCCTTCTAAATCTGGTGCGAAAGGCAAGAAGTAGGACTTCTCCAAAGTGAAGTGTTTTCACTGTCACGAGCATGGAAATTTCGCCACTAACTGTCCATAGAAGAAGAAGAATAAGCAGGCTGTTGGATCTACAGCTAGAGAGGCCTTAGCCTCGCAATTTGAGCTAGATTTTTCCTTGATCTCATGCTTGGTTTCAAGCTGCATGGGATCGGTGTGGTATCTTGACAATGGTGTGTCATTCCATGTGACGGGAGACAAAGAGTTGCTTAGTGACTTGGAGGAGAAGGACCTCTAGATGCATATAGAGATGGGCGACGATGGTCAGTACAGTGCGATTGGCATTGGGACCATTACCTTTGAGAGGGAGTCTGGTAATCCCTTATTATTGAAGAGTTTCATGCATGTTCCAGGTCTGAAGAAGAACTTGGTCTCAATCGCAATGCTGGAAGATAAGGGTTATGATGTTGTTTTCAGTGAGGGAAAAGCTTTCCTTCGACATAAAACAACGGGTCAAACCAAGAAGATAGGGGTTGGAATTAAGAATCTCTATAAGCTAGAGGTAGATGGTTGTGCTGCAATGGTAGGAAAATTAGAAGAAGTGGTGAGCCGAGATGTTGAGATTCAACAAGATGATGAGCTTAGTGAAAAGAGTCGCCTTCACTAAGTGGGCCCGCAGGCTATTTTTGGCACAAGTCTATTTTTAGACATGTCGATCATATTCTATGAGTTTCAGGATGTTATTTGTGGATGGTTGGTCAAGTTGGAAAAATAGATGGACTTCTATTTTTAGACATATTGGGTGGAATCTATTTTTAGATTGCCAGTCTAAAAATAGATATGTCTAATATTATTAGCTCTTAATAATATTTGGACTCTAAACATATCTTATTCTCTTGGAGCACTTCAGTTAAGTGCACAGATGTGGTACAGTAGTTGACAGAAGGAATTACACTATTCCTAAGGTTTTACTGGAGCTAATGCATGAGGACTTCAGTTAGAACTCATGTGACAGAGTTTGGTGGAGTTATAGAAGTAGTTGGTGGAGTTGTATTTAGTTTAACTCGGTTAGACTCAGTTAAGCTAGTTGTATCTAGTCTAACTGATTGATACACTAGTGAGAGTGGTGTGAATTAATTAGTTAATTAATTCACTAATTAATAACTCATTAATCAACTGAATAATGCATCAGTTAACTACAGTGCATGGACAGTTTCAGTGGAGACCAGTGGAGAGGTAGGTGAAAGAGCAAGTGTGACTATCAATTATGACTATAGTGATGCATTGATTGCATCCAACACTCAGTGGAGATTCCAATGAGGATTGCGTGAGCAAGGCTGGCTGAATTGAAACTCATTTAGAGCCATTCTTCAACATAAATTTCACAGTAGAGGCAAGCTAGCAGGTGGCAAAGATTGGTGCATGGATTTGCAAGATCGGGCCTGATTAGTGTGTAGCGATTGTATTGTACTGAGAGCTTGATATGATCAGCTTTGTATGAGGATTGTTACATGATCTCTGTGAAATATATTATATATAGATAGTTGGGTTTTTCAACTTCAGGCTTTCCCGTTAAACAACTATGTTAATGTGTGTGAATTTTTATTGTTTCATGTGTGCATTGCAATCTTGATTTAATTTCCGCAAATGATCAATGGTGGAATAGATTTTGTATTTTGCATGAAGTTAAAATAGTGTGAGATTAGGAGAATATTGGACATATAACACATAAGTTGTATAATTTATACATGTGGCCGGAAACGATATTGATCGGAGAAAGCGGTTACGATTATTGAAGCGGTTGAGTTTTGTGTTGGTGGAATTTGAATTTGACGTAGTGTTTTCTTGGTTTCGAAGTTGAGCATTCATTGAAATGTCTTTCAATGGATTGTGATTGGAGTATACCCTTGGTGGCAGCTCAAATTATATTTCATTGAATGAAAGGATGGAGGCGATGGTGGATGATAATGGGTTGAAGGAGTTCATAGATGCTGAAATTCCAAAACCTGCTTCTAGCGATGCAGCCGCACTTGACACATGGCAAAAGAAGACAGAAAAATGTCGAAGGATCATTTTGGAAGGTGTGAAGGATCACATAGTGTCCATCCTTCATGGTAAAGCTAGTCCATTCTTAATGTGGAAAGCTTTGACAGACTTGTTCCAAAGCAGAAGCAACCAGAGGAAGTTGGCGCTTAAAGACAAGTTCAGAAAAATAAAAATGGAGAAAGGCGACAGTATACCAAAATACCTCACGAAGTTTTTCCACTACAAGGATGAGATGGGAAGTGTGGGGGTTACTATAGATGAAGAGGACTTCGTGAGCTTGGCTCTCCTTGGGCTTCCAAAGAGTTTTCATAGCTATGAGGACTCTTGTCGATAGTCGAGCTAGGGATAAGACGACTTTGGTCGGATCTTGTGCACGAGGAGATAAGGTGGGGTACAGGGATGGAGGGAATGGATCTTCATCGAAGAATGAAGATGAAGAAAATTACGCTTTATTACCAACTAATTGTCCATTAGAGAAGAGAAAAATAAACGGTTGCTAGATGTGCGGTGGAAGGCCTTAGCCTCACAGTTTGAGTTGGATTTTCGGCGATCGCATGCTTGGTTTGAAGTGTGATGGGATCGGTGTGTTTTCTTGACAGTGGTGCGTCTTTCCATATGACCGGAGACAAAGATTTGTTTAGTGATATGGAGGAAAAGGATCTTGGAGTGCACATCGAGATGAGCGATGATGGTAGATATAGTGCGACTGGTATCGAGACCATTTCCTTTGAGAGGGAGTCTGGTAAAAATTTCATCTTGAAGGATGTCATGCATGTTCCAGGATTGAAGAAGAATCTGATCTCTGTGGCGATGTTGGAAGACAAGGGCTATGATATTGTTTTTAGCGAAGGAAAAGCTTTCCTGTGCCATAAAACAACTAGTCGAACCAGGAGGATAGGGATTCAAGTTAAGAATATTTATCAATTGCAGGTAGATGGCTGCACTGCAATTGCAGACAAAGCAAAAGGAGTAGTGAGACGGGATGAGGGTGAATTGTGGCACAGGAGATTGGGCCATCTTCACCATGGCGCTTTGAAAATTTTGTAGCAGATTTATACCAGGCTTCCCAAAGTTACACTTGCGTAGTCAAATTAGTGCACGGGATGTGCTTTGGGAAAATTTGTGAAGACCACTTTTCATGAGAAGGATATTCGTGCTTCGACGATCCTTGAGAGAATTCACACAGACGTGTGTGGACCTTTCTTGGTTGCTTCAATAGCAAATCACAGGTATTATGTGATATTTTTTGATGACTTTTCTCGTAAGTGCTGGATCTTCTTCATGCAGAAGAAGAGCGAGACATTCTCAAAGTTCTGTGAGTTCAAGGCACTGGTGGAGAAAGAGTCGAGGAAGCAGGTGAAGGCTCTTAGGAGCGATAATGGTGGTGAATTCATCTTTGGTGAATTCAAAGACTTTTGGAGCATAGAAGGAATTCGAAGAGAGCTCATAGCGCCTCATAAACCACAACAAAATGGGGTCACGGAGCGAAAGAACAGAACGATCGAACGATCGTGGGTGCTGCACGGGCGATGTTGCATGATTAGGGCCTTCCCATACACTTGTGGGTTGAAGCTTGCAACACTGCGGTTTATGTGCAAAATCGTTGTCCTCATAGAGTACTTGGCATGAGTACACCCGAAGAGGCATTTTCTGGTAAGAAGCCTGATATTTCTCATTTGAAGATTTTTGGCTCACCTGTTTACATTCATGTGACGAAGGATGCCAGGAAGAAGTTGGAGTCGACTGCAGAGGTTGGGATATTTTTGGGGTACATAGAAACACCCCACAATTATCGTGTGTATTTTCCAGACAGTCGGATGACTGTCGTGCGACGAGATATCAAATTTCATGAGGAGAAAGCCATGAAGTTGTCGCTTGAGAGGGAGCTACACTTGCATGTAGATGAGGAGCTACTAGTTCCTAAAGATGAGCCTCGGGATGTGGATCAGCCATAAGAGGAGGTTCATGGAGTGGAAGAAACCACTCATGCAGCGCCAAACATCAGAGGGCAGAAGCGCGCTACAAAAGCTGAGCGACTAAATCTTGATGCAGCGTAGAATGTAGAAGCGCCTACATCATAGCGCAGACAGAGACAATCACCTGACCGATTTACTGGATACATGGCTCTGATGAACAATTGTATCGTGACAGAACCATCTTCTTTCGAGGAAGCTATGGAGGATCCCGCATGGGTAGATGCCATGGTGGAAGAGTTTGATTCGATTGTCAGAAACAGTGCATGGGAGATTGTCCCAAGTCCGGAAGGGAAATCAGTGGTAGGTTCGAGATCGATCTACAAATTGAAGCAAGTTGTTGACAGGAGCATCGAGAAGTACAAGGAAAGATTTGTTGTCTGGGGCTTCTCACAGATCGAGGGGATCGACTATGAAGAAACCTTTGCACCTTTCAGAAGGTATTCTTCCATACGGACCATCCTTGCTCTCTCAGCGCAGATGGGTTGGCACATTCATCAGATGGATGTGAAGACTACGTTCCTCAACGGAGTCATTGAGGAGGAGGTGTACATAGAGAAACCTGAAGGATTCGAAATCTTCAGCACCGAGTCACATGTGTGCAAGCTCAAAAGAGCGTTGTATGGGCTGAAACAAGCACATCTTGCTTGGTACACACGAATAGATAGTTATTTCACCGGACTTGGTTTTGCCAAGAGTGAGGCGGATTCGAACCTATACCAAATTGTGGTGGAGGGTATGTTGATGATCATTGTAATTTATGTAGATTATTTGATACTAACAGGTGATGAACTTTTGATACACTCATGTAAGGCAGATCTTGCAAAGGAGTTTGAGATGAAGGACTTGGGCCTCCTTCATTATTTCCTGGGATTGGAAATTTGGCAGCGGAAGGGTGGACTGTTTGTGTCTCAAGGCAAGTATGCACAAGAGATACTGGAGAAGTTCAACATGCAAGGCTGCAAGCCTATCAACACTCCTCTTCCTGGTGGTTGGAGGAAAGAGGATGCTACATCGATAGAGGTAGTGGATGCCACTGTTTATCGACAGTTGGTTGGTTCACTCATGTATCTAGTCAATACACAACCGGACATATGCTACGATGTTAACCAGCTTTCACAAGCTATGGTTAAGCCTACCAAGCTCTTTTGGAAGGCAGGCAAGCATGTCCTGAGATATCTCAGGGGCACATCAGGATATGGACTGTGGTACAGATAGTTGGATGAGTTGAAGCTGCATGGCTTCACAGATGCAGATTGGGCAGGGAGCCCAACGGACAGAAAGAGAACATCTGGAGGGATATTCAGTATCAGGTCTACAACAGTTTCTTGGTACAACAGGAAACAGAGATCCATGGCACTCAGTTCAGCAGAGGCCGAGTACATGGCAGCAAGTTTGGTTGCATGCGAGGCTATATGGATGAGGAGTATCCTAGTTGGATTGTTCGGTTCACACTTAGATCCTACTGTGATATATTGTGATAATCAGAGTTGCATTAAACTCTCAGTTAATCCAGTATTTCATGATAGATATAAACATATTGACATCCGGTACCATCATATCAGAGATTGTGTGCAGCAGAAGATCATGTTGCTTTCTTACATTCCTACGAAGGATCAGGATGCAGATATTCTGACGAAGGTGCTCACCGGGAGAAAATTCGAATACCATAGAGACAGGATCGGGGTGGCAAATAATCCCTATCTTGTTGAGAGGGAGTGTTGAGATTCAACAAGATTATGAGCTTAGTGAAAAGAGTTCCCTTCACCAAGTGGGCCCGCAGGCTATTTTTGGCGCAAAGTCTATTTTTAGACATGTCGATCATATTTTATGAGTTGCAGGATGCTATTTGTGGATGGTTGGTCAAGTTGGAAAAATAGATGGACTTCTATTTTTAGACATATTGGGCGGAATCTATTTTTAGATTGCCAGTCTAAAAATAGATATGTTGAATATTATTAGCTCTTAATAATATTTGGACTCTAAACATATCTTATTCTCTTGGAGCACTTCAGTTAAGGGCACAGATGTGGCATAGCAACTGACAGAAGGAATTACGCTATTCCTGAGGGTTTACTGGAGCTAATGCATGAGGACTTCAGTCAAAAATCATGTGACAGAGTTTGGTGGAGTTATAGAAGTAGTTGGTGGAGTTGTATTTAGTTTAAATCAGTTAGACTTAGTTGATCTAGTTGTATCTAGTATAACTGATTGAGACACTAGTGAGAGTGGTGTGAATTAATTAGTTAATTAATTCACTAATTAATAACTCATTAATCAACTGAAGAATACATCAGTTAACTACAGTGCATGGACAGTTTCAGTGGAGACCAGTGGAGAGGTAGGTGAAAGAGCAAGTGTGACTATCAGTTGTGACTATAGTGATGCATTGATTGCATCCAACACTCAGTGGAGATGCCAATGAGGATTGCGTGAGAAATTCTGGCTGAATTCAAACTCATTCAAAGCCATTCTTAAGCAGGGATCGCGCAGTAGAGGCAGGCTAGCAGGTGGCAAAGATTGGTGCATGGATTTGCAAGATCGGGCCTGATTAGTGTGTAGCGATTGTATTGTACTGAGAGCTTGATATTATCAGATTTGTATGAGGGATGTTACATGATCTCTATGACATATATTATATACATATAGTTGGGGTTTTTAGCTTCAGGCTTTCCCATTAAACAACTGTGTTAATGTGTGTGAATTTTTATGGTTTCATGTGTGCATTGCAATTCATTTAATTTCCGCATGTGATGATCAATAGTGGAATATGTTAGACTCCTATACCAATAGGTGTCATTTTTCATGATTGTCTTGATTGAACTATGCAATATGTTCAAACCCTTTTCTTGTGCAAAGGTGTTCCATATTCTTGAAAAATCAAAAAATCAAAAAATTTAAAAAATGTAAAGAGTGTATACCCTAAAAGAAAAATCAAAGGGTAAAAAGAATAAAATGGTCAAAAAAGTGAAAGAAATGAACCCCAAACAAAAATAGACCAGGAAAGTGTGCAAGTCCAAATGCCACTACTATTTCATTTTTTGTAAATAAGCAAAATTGTGTGCAGCTTGTCAAACTTTTGCCAAAATTTATGAAAAGTCAAACTGTTTAAACTTGACTCATTCATTTTTCAATTTCATGTTGTAGAATAGAGAATAAATATCTGACCAACAGTTTAATCTTGGCAGATAAGTAGATAGGTAGAGTTAATAAAAGGTGCTCAACAGTTTAATCTGAGCCCTTGGATGTAATAAGTGTAGTCTTAGATAGGATTTCCATGTAAAAGAAAAAGAAGTTTGATGAGGGTTTGCCAGTCCAAGTGCACCCTAATAAAGAAGAGAAAATGGTAGTATAAAGTAGATAGGGTAGGTAGATGGTGTTGCAAAGTTATATGTGATGAATGATGGTTCTAAATGTGTTCAATTTTACTTTCATCACAAGTGCAAAGGCAGATGCTGCATTGGAAAAGTTCATAGAAAGCAAAGTCAAAATTATTAACTTCCCATCTCACTTTCTCCCTAAAAGTTTTTTACTAATTTCCCCAAAGTGCTAAGGGATTTCAAGATTAAAGGGGCTCAAGGCATTTCCTTGACATTTGGAGGGACCAGACCCTCGGCCCAATGATTAGAGAAAACCTTAGTATTTAAAGTTATTCATCATTACACTCAGTCACTTTTAGTTTTTTCCTAAGTAAAATTCCATTTTACTTAGGAAAATCATGCTATATTTCATAAAAACCCTCAAAATCACTTGCTATTCTAAGTCTAAGTGTTGAAGTTGATATAATGCAATTTGCTTCAGAAATCTTCACTTTCTTAGTTGTGTAAAGAAATTTTGAGTTTTCCATGTTCCTTTGTCATATTAACACTTAACTTTAATTATTAAATTCTTATACAAATTACCTTTTCCTATATGTATAACTCCTCCTATGTAATATCCCAAAAACCTTTATATTATAAGTTTTTAGCCAAAGTATTTAATTCTATATGTTTAAAACGAAAATAAATAAAAACCCAAGTCCATCCGTAACCCTGACCCTCCATAAACTAAAGAGATTAATTAATCACCTGGATTAATTAATAATCTTACCCCTCCGCCAATCGAAAACATCCCGGAATGATTAACTCATAAATAATCGTCTCGGGCCCACGCGTTAACTCCCCCGTCAACTTCCCGTCCGGTCCACCGTTGGATCACTCCGCTGGAGATCTACGGCCCACAAAAATTCCGCTAGCCATCCCTCATCTGAAGTTTAATGCGTGAAATCAAAGTGGTTTCGAAACAGTGCCCTGGCCATGTGTTAATCGCTGAATGGAATCGCTGCCATTTCACCAAATACCGCCAACTCCCAAAAGCGGTGCGGAATTTACTGCTTACCGCCCGACCCCGATGACGTGTCCTTCCCGTACCATTGATGAATATGATTACTCTGAATATGATTTCTTCTATTATTGGCTTTAATACTAGTGAGTATGTTGATGAATTAACCCTAGTATTATTGTTTATCTTTACTCCTGGATAGCCTCCTGCTGTCAAATATGACTATGCATCCTACATTGCAGACAAAATCCATGATCAATTCATGAGATTAGAAAATGAGAAAGTTTTCAAGTACTCTTCAGTCATTTACCATCTCATGCTCTATTACCAGTCTGAAAAATTTCCTTTCCATTTTCAAAAGCTTGATACTAAGGGAAACCCAAGGTCTGTAATATTTTGGTCTGCCATCACACACAAATCCTATGCTTCCCCCTATTCCTATAATGAGTTCATTGACCTTTTCATACACCCTGCAACCACCTTGTTGACAGGAGTTGCTCCTCCAAGGCTCAGCAATGAAATTAAGAAAAATCTGCAGCTCTCAAGGCTATACAAAGTTGGGGACTGGTACTTGTACCAAAATTATTCAGAAATCAGAATATATGGATGTGAACTTTGTCCATTCAAGCTGCCTAAATATGTGCCTATGAGACTTTTTGCCTTAGAGTATTTTAGGCAAATGAATAACTATGATATTATTCATTTTTGTAATGCTAAGAAGAAAGCCCAACTCAGAATCAAAGGTCAGTTAGGTCCCTTTATATGCAATTCTAGGGATGCTGGACAAGAAGCAGAAATGATATTACAAGACCATTTAAAATTGCAAAAGAGTTTCTATTGGGTCCCCTATGACCCATTCAGCTTTATTTGTGACAAAAGAATGAAGAATAAATCAGCACCATACTTCCACCACAGAATTCCAGAAATAGAACAGTATGCTAATAAAGATGAGTGGATGGAAGGAACATTAGTTGAACAATATAGTGAAGAGATCAATGTAAACAATGTCATGAAAGATCTTGAGAAAAAGTATGACCTCGAAACTTTTTGGCAAGTGCAGGTACCACATATTGGCACTTCTTCAACAGGGAATTTTCAACAGGGATTACAGGAAAACATTCCATCAATTGCAGTTGAATCCAAAGGCAAAGAGAAAGAACCAGAAGTACAAGTCATTGAAACATTCACCATAACAGAAAAAACTCAAACTTCTAAGGCACAAGGACAAGTACAGGTTCCTCCTCAAACTGATCCAATAGAAATGCCAAACTTGCAAACTCCACTGAATATTGAAAAGGGCAAGAAAAGGGAGGCTGAAGGTCCTAATCCTCCCAAGGAATCTTCAAAACAGACTCAGGCTAAAAGGCAGAAACTCAACCCACTTCCAGAAGTTGAATCATTTGAAGAAATCATTGATATTCCTGAAACAGAAGATAGTCAGCAAACAAGTTCAGTTAGTGGTACATACTCTGATCTTCAAGGAAAGACAATGCATAAGCAGCTAAGTACAAAAGTGTCTTCATTCAAACAGCCAAAGACAGATGCAGGAGACATAAAAAAGACATTTATCAGTATAAAAGCAAGGAATGATTCACTAAGGGTCCATGTGTATAATCAGTATCATAAAATGGCTCCAAAAAATCAAGAGAGATTAATGTTAGCTTTTGACATTCAGCAAGGGAAAATGCTAATGAGCCATTTCAAATCTAAAGTGCCAAAACCACAAACAGCAGCTGATTACATCAGGACCAATTTTGA
Organism: Pinus albicaulis; assembly: GCA_034641835.2. NCBI lineage: Eukaryota > Viridiplantae > Streptophyta > Pinopsida > Pinales > Pinaceae > Pinus > Pinus albicaulis. Next base: position 1,196,192,751 of record CM076577.1, read on the forward strand.
GGTCCTAGCAAAAGATATTCATCCATTGGACCAGATAGAATTACACAAGCAAACTGGAGAAATGATATATTCTACCCTTACTAACAAAGCAATGGCAACTCATAGATTGCAAGATTCTTTGAATAATACAAGTACCCAGTTGCAGATTGAAAAGGCTTCTTCTCAAGCAAAGGATAACAGAATAAAATATTTGGAGGAAATAATCATCAGTTTGGGTCATAATCCAAAGATATAAAAGGCATTGAAGCATTGATTAAAAAGAAGGATGATGACATTGCTGCATTAAGGAAACAATTGAAACTACCAGCTTCGAGGCATCCTCAGACTGAAGAAATAATGAAGGAAAATTCAGAAGAAGAGGTGATGGACTTACTTTTAAAAATGAATGAACGACTTGCTGAGACAAAGAAAGAACTTGAGAAAGCATTAAAAGATAAAGAGTCCATTATTCCAGCAACTACAGTACAGGCAGCCACAGGAACAGGTACATCAATCACAGGTCAACAAGCAGAGCTAACACAGGTGAACACTTCTGATAAGAGTTCTGATGAATTAATCAAAGCAATGAATGAATTAAAACTGCAAGTGACAGAACTCCAAAGCTTAAGGTTTCAGCTTTCTACTCTGGAAAATAAATATGATCAATCAAAAATAAGTGTTGCTGAGAAGACAAGAGAAATCAAAAAACTAGAAAAATCAGTTAAAGCATTGGAAAAAGATCTTACAATGGAAAGACCTGTAAGTGAATTAAAGGAAATTCTTTGGTATAACATTATTCAATCAATAAATAATGTTTGGTCTTTTATTCAAATCATATATGAACAACAGGATTTAGTTAGATTGGCTCTAGAAGAAATTGAGAAAGCAAGGGAGGAGTTAGGAAATATGCCAGAAGAAGCCAATGGACTTATCAATTTTTTGAATACTCAGAATAAGTATCAGCTTGCAGAATTTGGAATTCAGGACAGAACAGGAACCATTTTGGAAATCAAAAAGGTTTTTACTAAAAGGACTCTTATGCAAAACCTTGAAAGAAGGTGTTCAGACATGCAGCAAGAAATTTTTTCCTTCCAAGAAATATTTGATGTTATATTAAATAAAGGTTTTCCCAGTCCTATTAGTGAAGAAGGCAGATTAATGGATTTGGAAAGTTTTGTAGCAAAAATAAACAAACAGGTTAATGATCAAGCCAGTTCTTCGACCAGTACAGTAGCAGGAACATTGCCAACAGGGAAAAGCCTCTATGAAAAATTGGAGAGTTTATTTTATCTTGAACATGAAATAAAACATTTTTTTTCATATCAGCCTAACTTTTTCAAATACACTAAAGCTGATGAAACTTTGAGGAAATTACAAAGGACCAGAGTGCCAGAAGTTAAATGGTGGGAAGAGATGTTGGAACTTTTGTAAAACTTATCCTTGGGTGAAATTTTTGCCTATTTTACTGAGGTATATCTTGATAAAGGATAAATAGGTGAATAAAAGTCAAAGAGTATCAGTTCAGCAGTTAAAGTGTATCAGTAAGAATAAAAGAGTGTCAGACAAGCAAGACAGTCAAAAAAGAATTACTCAAGAAGACAGCAACGAGCTAAAATAGAGGAACTGCTTCTAGCACATTATAAAAAAGAGGAGACAGCACACAGCATCAACTGATTTATCTTATCTACGAGACCATATGTCTCCATTTGTATTGTAATCTATTCATTAGTCACCCTAAATTATATCTCTTTTGTTATGAGATATTGTTAATAGTTTTTTGTATAAATAAGCCCTCGAAATGAGTATTGAAGGTGGATTCTACTACTTTGCTGTGACATTGATGTTTTTGGAATAAAAGTGCTCTGGAGAAATTTATTTTTGGCTTTCTGGATGATAATTTGAAGCTCAAGACTTTTTGCAGGATTCATGTGTCGAACTGCAGTTCAATAAGTCTTTCTATCCTATGTTTTAAGTTTTATATCTGTTTATAATATCACTATGTTTCCATTTCTGAATAATTGACATAAAAGAATAAATCAGAACTTACTTAAGTGTACTTTGATTTTCAATTGCAGTTATTCCAAATGTTTTCCTCCAAACTAGTTATAAGCAATGAATTCTTAATTGCTCTTGTTTCGCTGGTTTGAACATTTTGATTACTATAGTAAAGAATTCTTTACTGTTCTTTATTTGTAATCATTTATTTTCTTTCTTTGAATATGTTGAAAGATTCTTGATTGCCTTTCATCCCTTCAAAACCCATTCCATCCACTTGAATTCCTTAGAATTGTTTTATGTTTGGCTATCTTGCCCTGCAAAGCCATCTTGTGTGTAGAAGATTAATCCAGTAAAGCCATCCTTTTGACTCCATAGCCCAATGGCCTAAAAATATTCAACCTTGCCCTTAGTTGGCGAATTCCACCATTTTCAAACAAACTCTTGGACTTATAACTAGCCTAAAATTTTCTAAGAATAAAGTTAAATCATAAAGAGAGAGCCCTCTCTGGATACAGATTGGCTAGATTTTGTATCCGAAGGTTGGTTTGTGGTTACCTCGGGTATACTTTCCTTTTCCACAACTTCAAGGAAAACCTGAGTGATAACATAGTGGCGACCATACTGGGGACCTGAAACATTTTATTGTTACTATTGTTTGCTTATAAGGTATGGGCAGAGTCTTAAGATCAGCCAGGTAGCCTTTGAAATGCTTTTGCCCTGCAACTGCATAGTAAATAAATGCTGCTTCAATATATCTCTGGTTTAGCTTATAAACTGAACTTTAGTTTCAAACATTCAATCAGACTCTCTAGTTCAATAAATCTTTGAGAAAATCTTAATCCAAAATCTTAAATTTCTTAAAGAGTTTGTTGAAGTTGTACTTTCATTTTATTTAAAACAAAAAATCAAAAAGATAAAGTCTAGGAAAACTGGCTTCAGAAAGGATTCGTCATACCAGGTCAAATCCTGACCCTAATCCACCACCGATATTTGAAAATCCAAATCTGATTCCTAGGATTCTTAGAAGACAGGGAAGTCAAGAAAGTTCTGAAAGAGGAAGTCAAGAGAGTTTTGGAAGTTCTAGACCTCTTTCTAGATCACATTCCTGTCCTGTGAAGATTATATATTTTGACGAAATCCCTTTTGATGAGCGATTTGAAACATCTCTGTTTGTGAATTTTTCTGAATCTGAATTGTCTAAGCTCGTTCCAGACCCACTATTTCTTGAGGATTTACAATTGAGATTTGTTTCATATCATCTTGACAGACATTTACAAAATTCTGTTCAATCTGAACAGACCTTTGAAGAAAGTTCAAACATTTCTGTAATTACTAAAGCTTCCCCAAGCTCAGCTACCTTTCCTCAAACTTCTCAAAACCAAGCCACTCCTTCTACTCCTCCACCCACTCCTACCAGACCATCATCGCCTTTTATTCCACTATACCTTCCAATGGCCAATAGATATGCCCCGTTAAGGTTGCCAGGCAACCCTGCTGCTTTGCCTCAGGATTATCAGAGTAAGATCACCCCTTTTGATGGTTCAGGTACTTACACAGCTCAACAACATACCAAAAGGATGACTGATTACTTTGAATTTTATGAAATTGACGCTGATGACGTTCAAATGAGAATTTCTGTCCAGAGTCTTACTGGGGAAGTCAGGACATGGTTTAGGGCCCTTGCTCCAAACAGTATTGCTGAATTACCAGCCCTGTACAGGTCATTTTTAAATAGATGTGAGAAGAAGAAATACCCTCTTCAGATCCTATCTGACTTTGGAAAATTGAAAAGAGGACCTAATGAAACAGTACAATATTACATCATCAGATTTAACGAAGCTTACAACGATGTTCCTCAAAACCTTAGACCACCTCCGGACTTAGTATTGGTTAAATTCCCTGATGGTTTTGACTCTGACATAGCATATTCACTTAGGGAAAGAGCCCCTCAAACCCTAGAAGAGATGCAAATCATAGTGGTTAGTGTGGAAGCAAACCTCATAGAAAAACGAGCTAGAGCTAGGGTCGAAAGAAGAATTCCTATGAATGAAGAACCTTCAGCTTTTAAAAGAACGTTGGATGCAATCATCAAAGGTATGGAAAGACTGGGAGACAGAGTGGAGACAATCGAAAGAAAGTCTTCTGGTGATAATCAAAATGTTGTGAGAAACCCAAACTTTAGAAGAAATCAAAACCAAAATACTGGGAAAAATGTCCCTGACCAAAACATCAGGCCACCATTCCAAGAAAATTTTGTTGAAGGTTCAACTTCTGAAGAGCCTACCGAGGATGTTGAAATAAATAACGTGACTGAAAACAAAAATGAACCAGAAGTTTTCGTATCTCAAGATGATCAAGAGAATCATATTCTTGAAACATTTCAAACTCATTCAGGAGAAACTTTTGATTTTAAAGAAGGCTATGACACAGCAATTTATGAAGTTCATAAACAATAAAATTTGAGAAGCAGACGGATTGATGTGCCAGAGAATAGCAAACAGAAAGCGGTAAAACAAAAAGTCAAAGGTAAAACTAACATTCCTCCTGTAAAAAACACTCCTCATGTACAAATTTTGTCTAGGACAAGTCCTAACCCTGCAAATCCAATAATTGAAGATGTGTCGGACAATCAACTGAACAATAAGAAAATTTCTAATACTTCTCCTCTTTCAGGAAATGTAGAAGAACCAGTAGAAGTTAATTCAGAAACACCTTCAAATCATAATCCCACTTATGAAAAAGAAAAAAACACTGAAGACCCTAAAAATAGAGAAAACCCAACTGTTCAAAACACTAGAGCTCAAACAGAAAAACCTTTCAATCTAGAGGTTGAAATAGGCAAAATAAAGATAGTTGTTCCCTTATCAGAATTGGCTAAACATGATGTCTATAGAAGCCAAATCAGCAAATCCCTTAACATTAATATTACTGGAATGGATGATTCAGTAAATATTCTTAATGATCAACCCAAACTCCTTTTTGGCCCCGAGGTAAATGGAAAACCAGAAAGTGGAGGAACCCCTCCATTTTATGTGAGCTTGAATGTTCATGACAAAATACTCCATAATGCCATGCTTGATTCTGGAGCATCCCATAATTTGATGCCAAAAGCTGTGATGGAAAGATTAAACCTTGATATTACCAGACCATATAAAGATCTGTTTTCTTTTGATTCAAGTCAGGTAAGATGTTTAGGTTTGATTAAAGATCTGTGTGTTACTTTGGTGCAATACCCTGCGAAATCTGTTCTGATGGATATAGTAGTGGCCGATATTCCTCCCAAATAGGGTATGTTGTTGTCTAGATCCTGGGTTGCTAAACTTGGAGGATCTATTCAATTAGACATGTCATATGCCACTATTTCGGTATTTGGTCAACCTAAAATATTATACAGAGAGACCTTGATGAAATATTTAGTCAGTAGCCATGAGAAGCCTGAAAACTTCCCTGTCTATTCAGTACATTCTGATATGGACTCTTTCATCCTTTATAATGCTGAATTGGACCTTCCTACTGAGCTAGAAGCACCAGAAACGGAAACTAAAAATAAATCCACTGTTCAAATCGAAGAAATTTCTGAAAACAAAGAAACACCAGAAAATCAAGAAATACCAGAAAGAACTAAAAAACTAGCTCCTGCTAAGAAACATGTTAAAACAGTTGATGAAGATTATGAACATGAAATTCTATGGCATTTAGAATTTGATGGTTCAGTAAATAAGTTGGGAGCAGGAGCTGGAATTTGGATACATAATGTTGAAAATGATCACGCCGAAGGTCATGCTTATAGGTTGAACTTTAGATGCACTAATAATATGGCAGAGTATGAAGCTCTTTTGTTAGGGCTTAAACATGTCAAAAATTTAGGAGCAATTAGAGTATCAATCATAGGAGACTCTGAGTTAATCATCCAACAGATAAATGGTGAATGTTCAACAAAAGATCCCAGATTGAAACAATACAGAAAAACAGTTGTGGAAATTCTCAACACTTTTCTACAAGCTCAACTTGCCAAGATTCCTAGGAAACAAAATTTGCATGCTCACAGTCTTGCAATGTTCGCTAGCACATGTAAATTACCCTTTGGACCTAATCATCAGTTCACATCTGAGATTAGACATAGACCTGCTATACCGGACAATCTCATGAATTGGCAAGTGTTTGTAAATAATAATTAGATCAATAGTTTTTTGACACTAGAAAATGAGTTTTCTAACAGTAGTATAGATGAAGACATAAAAATCAATGAATCTGATCAAGTAGATGAACAAGAAATGAATATTTCAGAAGAGACTGCAATTCACATGCTTCACCCAACCAAATTCACTGAAAAAGATATGCAGGATTTGAAACAAATGGAATTTGATGAGATCATAGAAGATGAATCTGACATTATTAATCTGAAAGATAATCATTTACCTAAAGGATTAACTCCTTTAGAAGATATTTTTGACTCAAATGACATTCCATTTAAACCCAAAATGGAACCTGTAAAAGCTGACATTGAAGAATACAATTTAGGAACTGAAGGAAATCCCAAGATGGTTGAACTATCTAAATCTCTGCCAGAAGATCAAAAGGTTAAATATGTTGAACTTTTAAAAGAATTCCAGGATGTTTTTGCCTGGAGTTATGAATATCTTAAATCATATGATACATCAATAATTCAACATACAATACCTTTGAAACTAGATCAGAAACCTTTCAAACAAAAACTTAGAAGGATCAATCCTGTTCTATTACCTTCAATTGAGAAAGAAATTAAAAGAATGTATGAAGCAGGAATTATAGCTCCTATTAGATTTTCTGAATGGGTTTCTAATCTAGTACCAACAAGAAAAAAGACTGGAGAGATTAGACTGTGCGTCAATTTGAGAAATTTGAACAAAGTTTCTTTAAAAGATAACTATCCTTTGCCTAAAATGGACCATATCCTACAAAGGGTAGTGGGATCTTCAAGGATATCTCTTCTGGATGGATTTTCAGGGTATAACCAGATCCTGGTTCATCCTGATGATCAAGACAAAACAACATTTACAACACCATGGGGTACTTTCAAATATGTTAAGATGCCATTCGGTCTAAAAAACGCAGGGGCGACCTTTCAAAGAGCAATGGACATTGCATTCGCCAAAGAAATTCATGATTTTCTGGTTATTTATTGAGATGATTTAACTGTTTTTTCAAAAACAGATCAGCAACATTTAGATCATCTAAGACAAGTATTTATAAAATGCAGAAAGTATGGTATTTCTTTAAATCCGAAAAAGTCATTGTTTGGTTTGGAAGAAGGAAAGCTCCTAGGTCATATTATTTTTAAAGATGGCATTAGAATTGATCCTGAAAGAATACAAGCAATTTTTCAGATACCTCATCCCAGAAACATTAAAGAACTTCAAGCTTTCATAGGAAAGATCAACTTCTTGAGAAGATTCATTTCTAGTTTAGCTGAATTACTTAGACTGCTTACTAACATGTTAAAAAAAGATTCAAGTATTGACTGGACCGTAGAAGCCAAGCAATCATTTGAAGAAATCAAAATGGCTTTAACCAGAACACCAGTTCTTACCAGTCCAAAGTTTGATAGAGATTTCATCATTTTTTCATTTTCTTCTGAACATACAATTGCAGTTGTTTTACTACAAAAAGATGATCAGGGATGTGAAAAACCAATAGCCTTTTTTAGTAAAGCACTTAGAGATGCATCTTTGAAATACAATATCATGGATAAACAGGCTTTTGCACTTGTGAAAGCAATTAAAGATTTCAGAGTTTATATATTGTATTCTCACGTGATAGATTATGTACCTAATGTTGTCGTTAAAGACATCTTGACTCAAGATGGTATTGAAGGCAAAAGAGGTAAGTGGATAGCTACCATATTAGAATATGACATTGAAATAAGACCAACAAAACTCATAAAAGGACAAGGTTTGGCTCAACTCATGACTGAAACTAATTGCCAAGCCCTGGACATTAACGAACTGGACGACGAACAGGAGATGGCGACTCCACAGATCAGTCAGACCTTTTTATATTCACACTGGCACACTGATATCATTTATGTTTTGTTAAACCTGCAAGCTCCTCCAGGGTTGTCCAGAACGAAACAAAGGTTCTTAAAAATGACATCTTTAAAATATTGTATTTTAGATAGTGCTCTTTTTTGGAAGAATCATGATGGAATTCTATTAAATTGTTTATTGAAAGATAAAATTGACAAGGTACTTAATGAATTTCATGCAGGGGATTGTGGTGGACACCTCTACTGGAAGTCAACTGCAGATAAAATCTTAAGGGCTGGTTTTTACTGGCCAACCTTGTTTTCAGATGTTAAGAAATTTGTAACTTCTTGTCATAAGTGTCAGATCTTTGAGGGCAAAAGAAAGTTGTTACCTTTACCATTAAAACCAATTTCCACAGAGAGACCCTTTCAACAATGGGGACTGGATTTTATTGGCGAAATCCATCCCCCTTCTTTTGGGCAACACAGATGGATTCTTACTGCCACAGATTACTTTACTAAATGGATTGAAGCTATCCCATGCAGACAAGCCAATGATTTTGTAATTATAGGGTTTTTAGAAACCAATATACTTTCAAGATTTGGCTGTCCAGAGAAAATTATAACAGATAATTCTGCCTCATTTAATTCTAATAAAATGATTAGTTTCTGCAATAAATATCACATTAATTTAGGCCATTCAACAGCCTATTACCCCCAGGGTAATGGATTGGCAGAATCTTCCAATAAAAGCCTTATTAATACCATTAAAAAATTATTGGAAGAAAATAAAAAGAATTGGCATAAGAAACTTACCAATGCATTGTGGGCAGATAGACTTACAACTAAGAAATCAATTGGGACCAGTCCATATGAATTAGTTTATGGTATTGAGGCAAGATTTCCATCATCTTTAGGAATTCTTGTTATGAAGTTACTTCAGGAGGCTCAAGTGGAACCAAATGATATTCAGAGAAGAATAAACCGAACAATTCACTTGCAGCAAACCAGAGAAGAAGTGTATCAACGATCCCAAGTCTTACAGGAAAAGTTAAAGAAAATGTTTGACAAAAGAACTAAAGCAGAAGATTTTCAACTAGGAGACAAAGTCTTAATATGGGATTCCAGAAGGGAAGATAAAGGGAAACATGGGAAATTTGATTTCTTATGGAAATGACCTTACATCATTCATGCTTTACAGGGGAATAACACATACTTTTTGAAGAATTTGGACAGTTCAGAAGCTGAGGAAGGACAAGTCAATGGTCGAATGCTAAAGCACTATTTTGATCATATTTACTAGGATGTTCTGATGTTTTCTAACTTGTACATAATATATCCTTTCTAATGCATCAGTTTTGATTGGATGGTGAATTTCTGAAGTTGAAGCCCAAAGTGAAGGCCCTAAGCTTCAGAAGTTGCACTATCATATATACAATAAAGCTACCAGAAGAAGGAGATTACATGGTTCAGTTTGAAGACATTTTGAGGCATCTGACCTGCTGTTCTTGACTTTTCACAAGGAAAATCCATCCCCAAGTGGAGCCAGTGTTAGACTCCTATACCAATAGGTGTCATTTTCCATGATTGTCTTGATTAAACTATGCAATATGTTCAAACCTTTTTCTTGTGCAAAGGTGTTCCATATTCTTGAAAATTTTAAAAATCAAAAAATTTAAAAAATGTAAAGAGGGTATACCCTAAAAGAAAAATCAAAGGGTAAAAAGAATAAAATGGTCAAAAAAGTGAAAGAAATGAACCCCAAAAAAAAATAGACCAGGAAAGTGTGCGATTCCAAATGCCACTACTATTTCATTTTTTGTAAATAAGCAAAATTATGTGCATCTTGTCAAACTTTTGCCACAATTTATGAAAAGTCAAACTGTTTAAACTCGACTCATTCATTTTTCAATTTCATGTTGTAGAATAGAGAATAAATATCTGACCAAACAGTTTAATCTTGGCAGATAAGTAGATAGGTAGAGTTAATAAAAGGTGCTCAACATTTTAATCTGAGCCCTTGGATGTAATAAGTGTAGACTTAGATAGGATTGCCATGTAAAAGAAAAAGAAGTTTGATGAGGGTTTTCCAGTCCAAGTGCACCCTAATAAAGAAGAGAAAATGGTAGTATAAAGTAGATAGGGTAGGTAGATGGTGTTGCAAAGTTATATGTGATGAATGATGGTTCTAAATGTGTTCAATTTTACTTTCATCACAAGTGCAAAGGCAGATGCTGCATTGGAAAAGTTCATAGAAAGCAAAGTCAAAATTATTAACTTCCCATCTAACTTTCTCCCTAAAATTTTTTTACTAATTTCCCCAAAGTGCTAAGGGATTTGAAGATTAAAGGGGCTCAAGGCATTTCCTTGACTTTTGGAGGGACCGGACCCTCGGCCCAATGATTGGAGAAAACCTTAGTATTTAAAGTTATTCATCATTACACTCAGTGACTTTTAATTTTTTCCTAAGTAAAATTCCATTTTACTTAGGAAAATCATGCTATATTTCATAAAAACCCTCAAAATCACTTGCTATTCTAAGTCTAAGTGTTGAAGTTGATATAATGCAATTTGCTTCAGAAATCTTCACTTTCTTAGTTGTGTAAAGAAATTTTGAGTTTTCCATGTTCCTTTGTCATATTAACACTTAACTTTAATTATTAAATCCTAATACAAATTACCTTTTCCTATATGTATAACTCCTCCTATTTAATATCCCAAAAACCTTTGTATTATAAGTTTTTAGCCAAAGTATTTAATTCTATATGTTTAAAACGAAAATAAATAAAAACCCAAGTCCATCTGTAACCCCGACCCTCCATAAACTAAAGAGATTAATTAATCACCTGGATTAATTAATAATATTACCCCTCCGCCAATCGAAAACATCCCGGAATGATTAACTCATAAATAATCGTCTCGAGCCCACGCGTTAACTCCCCCATCAGCTTCCCGTCCGGTCCACCGTTGGATCACTCCGCTGGAGATCTACGGCCCACAAACATTCTGCTAGCCATCCCTCGTCTGAAGTTTAATGCGTGAAATCAAAGTGGTTTCGAAACAGTTCCCTGGCCACGTGTTAATCGCTGAATGGAATCGCTGCCATTTCACCAAATACCGCCAACTCCCGAAAGCGGTGCGGAATTTACCGCTTACCGCCCGACCCCGGTGACGTGTCCTTCCCGTACCATTGATGACGTCATTATAAAAAATAATAAAAAATTCCCCATTCTGACTTTGCAAATAAAACAAAACTTCGCACATTTTTTTCATTTTGTGTGTTGAAAGCGACTACGTCCTCCATTCTGAAAAGTTTCAAAATCCACTGTTAAACTTCCATTAGCCGAATTTGCTGAAGAATTCCATCAGTCCATTATCGAAGCGTCCATCAGCTGTCAATTAGTACCTGTTAAATACAGCTTATCTTCTCAAAACAGGTATTTATATCATTCCCCATTTTTCACTCTACAAAATCCTGCTGTTCGTTCAAAATTCTACACCAAAGACTGCTACAGAGTATTTTGAGTCTTCTTTTTCCCAGAATTTCAATTGCCTCTACAGAAAATTGTATTTTCGATCTTCAAACTGGTAATTGCGCCCATTTCCGTGAAAAACCCCCGAAATTTCCATTTTGAATACATAAGAACCAAAATGGAAGTCCCACTGGCTTTAAATGTTGCTCCATTAAACACCCCTCATAGAGAATTGGAATATTTACCATTAGTGGATAAATATTTTCAAATCAAAGACTTATTTTTCAGTGAAAATCCCCTTCGAATTTATTGTTGCTGCAGAGACGATTATTTGAAAGGCTTGGATATCATTGGATTGTGGGAATCAAATCTCCCAAGATACCTTTTACCCTCAGTCCATATCTTTCCTAAAATTGTCCATTATTGCCATGCTAATTATGATCCAATTCAGAGAGAAGTTTTATCCCCAAACCAGAATGTCCCTTTTCATATCACTACTCAATCTATCAATGATATGCTTCAGTTTGAACATGGTCAAAACCTCACTCCCTTGTTCATGGGAGAATTTCTTGAAAAATATACCCAGTTGTCCCCTGAAGAATTAAAGCGCATTTTTCAGACTTTCATGCTACCTGAACATTAGCCCAAGGGCCCACCTCCCTATGGTTGTTCCTTTTTTACTGAATTGGGCCAGATTACTCTGAATATGATTTCTTCTATTATGGGCTTTAATACGAGTGAGTATGTTGATGAATTAACCCTAGTATTATTGTCTATCTTTACTCCTGGACAGCCTCCTGCTATCAAATATGACTATGCATCCTACATTGCAGACAAAATCCATGATCAATTCATGAGATTAGAAAATGAGAAAGTTTTCAAGTACTCTTCAATAATTTACCATCTCATGCTCTATTACCAGTCTGAAAACTTTCCTTTCCATGTTCAAAAGCTTGATACTAAGGGAAACCCAAGGTCTGTAATATTTTGGTCTTCCATCACACACAAATCCTATGCTTCCCCCTATTCCTATAATGAGTTCATTGACCTTTTCATACACCCTGCAACCACCTTGTTGACAGGAGTTGCTCCTCCAATGCTCAGCAATGAAATTAAGAAAAATTTGCAGCTCTCAAGGCTATACAAAGTTGGGGACTGGTACTTGTACCAAAATTATTTAGAAATCAGAATATATGGATGTGAACTTTGTCCATTCAAGCTGCCTAAATATGTTCCTATGAGACTTTTTGCCCTAGAGTATCTCAGGCAAATGAATAACTCTGATATTATTCATTTTTGTAACGCTAAGAAGAAAGCTCAACTTAGAATCAAAGGTCAGTTAGGTCCCTTTATATGAAATTCTAGGGATGTTGGACAAGAAGCAGAAACGATATTACAAGACCATTTCAAATTGCAAAAGAGTTTCTATTGGGTCCCCTATGACCCATTCATCTTTATTTGTGACAAAAAAATGAAGAATAAATCAGCACCATACTTCCACCACATAATTCCAGAAATAGAACAGTATGCTAATAAAGATGAGTGGATGGAAGGAACTTTAGTTGAACAGGATAGTGAAGAGATAAATGTAAACAATGTCATGAAAGATATTGAGAAAAAGTTTGACCTCGAAACTTTTTGGCAAGTGCAGGTACCACATATTGGCACTTCTTCAGCAGGGAATTTTCAACAGGGATTACAGGAAAACATTCCATCAATTGCAGTTGAATCCAAAGACAAAGAGAAAGAACCGGAAGTACAAGTCATTGAAACATTCATCATGATAGAAAAACCTCAAACTTCCAAGGTACAAGATCAAACACAGGTTTCTCCTATTCAAGTCAATCAGCTTGAAGTTTCAAATTTGCAGACTCTGTCTAATGAGGAAAAAGGCAAGAAAAGACAAGTTAAAGCTCCTACTCCTCCCAAGGAATCTTCACAACAACCTCAAGCTAAAAGGCAGAAACTAAATCCACTTCCTGAAGTAGAATCTATTGATGAAATCTTTGATGAAGAAAGGGAGGATAGTCAGCTTACTCGTTCAGTTAGTGAAACATATACAGGTCATAAAGGAAAGGAAATACAAAGACAGTTAAGCACTGAAGTGTCTTCATTCAAACAGCCAAAGACAGATTTAGGAGACATAAAAAAGACATTTATCAGTATAAAAGCAAGGAATGATCCACTAAGGGTCCAGGTGTATAATCAGTATCTTAAAATGTCTCCACAAAATCAAGAGAGATTAATGTCAGCTTTTGACATTCAGCAAGGGAAAATGTTAATGAGCCATTTCAAATCTAAAGTGCCAAAACCACAAACAACAGCTGATTACATCAGGACCAATTTTGAGGTCCTAGCAAAAGATATTCATCCATTGGACCAGATAGAATTACACAAGCAAACTGGAGAAATGATATATTCTACCCTTACTGACAAAGCAATGGCAACTCATAAATTACAAGATTCTTTGAACAATACAAGTACCTAGTTGTAGATTGAGAAAGCTTCATCTCAAGCAACGGATAACAGAATAAAATATTTGGAGGAAATAATCATCAGTTTGGGTCATAATCCCAAAGATATAAAATGCATTGAAGCATTGATTAAAAAGAAGGATGATGACATTGCTGCATTGAGGAAGCAATTAAAATTACCAGCTTCAAGGCATCCTCAAACTGAAGAAGTATTGAAGAAAAATTCAGAAGAAGAAATGATGGATTTACTTTTTAAAAATGAATGAACGACTGGCAGACGGAGAAGAACTTGAGCAAGCATTAAAAGATAAAGAGTCCATTATTAAACAGCATAACACGAGAGGCGACCACGGGAATAGGTACATCAATCATGGTAAAACAAGGAGAGCTAACTTACAGGTGAACACTTCGATGGAAGTTAGGTAGATTAATCAAAGCCCCGATGAATGAATTAAAGCGCAAGTGGCAGTCCAAAGCAGGTTTCAGCTTTCTACTCTGATTTACAAATATGATCGATCGAAAATAAGTGTTCTTTGAGAAAATAAAGAAATCAAAAAACTAGAAAAATCGGTTAAGCATTGGGACAAGATCTTCTGATGGAAAGACACAGCAAGTAGATTAAAGGAAATTCTTTGGTATAACATTGTTGATCAATAAATAATGTTTCTCTTTTATTCAAATCATATATGAACATCGAGTATTTAGTCAGTTAGCTCACAGAAGAAATTGAAAATAAAGGGAAGAGTTAGGAAATATGCCAGAAGAAGCCAATAGACTTATAAATTTTTTGAATACTCGGAATAAGTATCAGCTTGCAGAATTTGGAATTTAGGACAGAACAGGAACCATTTTGGAAATCAAAAAGGTTTTTACTAAAAGGACTTTTATGCAAAATCTTGAAAGAAGGTGTTCAGACATGCAGCAAGAAATTTTTGCCTTCCAAGAAAGATTTGATGTTATATTAAATAAAGGTTTGCCCAGTCCTATTAGTGAAGAAGGCAGATTAATGGATTTGGAAAGTTTTGTAGCAAAAATAAACAAACAGGTTGATGATCAAGCCAGTTCTTCGACTAGTACAGTAGCAGGAACATTGCCAACAGGGAAAAGCCTCTATGAAAAATTGGAGAGTTTATTTTATCTTGAACATGAAATAAAACATTTGTTTCCATATCAGCCTAAATTTTTCAAATACACTGAAGCTGATGAAAATTTGAGGAAATTACAAAAGACCAGAGTGCCAAAAGTTAAATGGTAGGAAGACATGTTAGAACTTTTGTAAAACTTATCCTTGGGTGAAATTTTTGCCTATTTTACTGAGGTATATCTTGATAAAGGATAAATAGGTGAATAAAAGTCAAAGAGTATCAGTTCAGCAGTTAAAGTGTATCAGTAAGAATAAAAGAGTGTCAGACAAGCAAGGCAGTGAAAAAGGAATTACTCAAGAAGACAACAACAAGCTAAAATAGAGGAACTGCTTCCAGCACATTATAAAAAAGAGGAGACAGCACACAACATCAACTGATTTATCCTATCTACGAGACCATATGTCTCCATTTGTATTGTAATCTATTCATTAGTCACCCTAAATTATATCTCTTTTGTTATGAGATATTGTTAATAGTTTTTTGTATAAATAAGCCCTCGAAATGAGTATTGAAGGTGGATTCTACTACTTTGCTGTGACATTGATGTTTTTGGAATAAAAGTGCTCTGGAGAAATTTATTTGTGGCTTGCTGGATGATAATTTGAAGCTCAGGACTTTTTGCAGGATTCATGCATCGAACTGCAGTTCAATAAGTCTTTCTATCCTATGTTTTAAGTTTTATATCTGTTTATAATATCACTGTGTTTCCATTTCTGAATAATTGACATAAAAGAATAAATCAGAACTTACTTAAGTGTACTCCGATTTTCAATTGCGGTTATTCCAAATGTTTTCTTCCAAACTGGTTATAAGAAACGAATTCTTAATTTCTCTTGTTTTGGTGGTTTGAACATTTTGATTACTATAGTAAAGAATTCTTAACTGCTCTTTATTTGTAATCATTTATTCTCTTTCTTTGAATATGTTGAAAGATTATTGATTACCTTTCATCCCTTCAAAACCCATTCCATCCACTTGAATTCCTTAGAATTGTTCTCTGTTTGGCTATCTTGCCCTGCAAAGCCATCTTGTGTGTAGAAGATTAATCCAGTAAAGCCATCCTTTTGACTCCATAGCCCAATGGCCTGAAAATATTCAACCTTGCCCTTAGTTGGAGAATTCCACCATTTTCAAACAAACTCTTGGACTTATATCTAGCCTAAAATTTTCTAAGAATAAAGTTAAATCATAAAGAAAGAGCCCTATCTGGATACAGATTGGCTAGATTCTGTATCCGAAGGTTGGTTTGTGGTTACCTCGGGTATACTTTCCTTTTCCACAACTTCAAGGAAAACTTGAGTGATAACAGTATCCAACCTCACTATGAGTAGGAAGGTATGCATGTTTGTGAATGGGATAGCTGAACCATAACAAGGGTTGGTCAAGTCTACCAAACCAACCACACTCCTTGAAGATGTGGAGAAAGCTAGAGAACTACAACACATCTTGCCCAGGGCAAGAACATTTTTATAGCAATAGACTCAGTCATGGACATAGGAGACAATCCCTGCTCAATATTTGGATGGGAAATGTGTTACAGGGGGAACACATAATATCAAGGCCTTCTCCAAGAAGGATGCCAGCATTGTACAATCCATAGAAGTCTTTGATCCAAGAGGAGGAGTTGTTGCAGTGTTAAGAGGAGTCCCAAAGCATCTGACCTTTAGGGTGAGAGCCACCATCATGGGGCAAAGAATTTATGTATTGATAGATAGTGGAGCCACTCATAATTTTATTGATGCACAACTGGTACACAAAAGAGGAATTCCCATGGAGGAATTTGAGGGATTTTCAGTTTTGGTCCCAGGAGCCATGACTCTGCGATGTGCTAAGTATGTTCCAGAACTAACCATCACTATGGGTACCTATACATTGACAGACCACTTCTTTGTGGTAGATATTCCAGACACCAATGTCATATTGGGAGTTCAATGGTTAGTCACTCTTGGGAGAGTTACCACTAACTGGAGAATCTTGGAGATGGAATGGACTGGAGGGGAGGATGGCCAACAAAAAAGGATCAAGGGTATGAACACATATCCCCCTCAGGTTGCTTCAACACATAGGATGGAGGAAGATCTACGTAGAGGAGATGTTGAATGGGTAATGGAGCTGCATATATCTGAGGTGAAGGGTAAGGACTCACCGATGCATCTAGATGTTCAATCTCTTTTGGACCGATATTCTACAGTATTTGGGGATATCCCACCAGGGAGACCTCCTGACCGAGGTTTTGAACACACCATTGAGTTGGAACAAGGGGTCCAAGTAGTGATCACCACTCCTTATAGGCATCCCAAGGCTTATAAGGATGAGATTGAAAGAGCTATCTAAGAACTGCTAGCACTAGGACACATTTGACCTAGTACTAGTCCTTTTGCTTCCTCGGTGGTTTTGGTAAAGAAAAAAGATGGCACATTGACGATGTGCATTGATTATATGACCTTGAACAAGAAGACTATGAAGAACAGGTACCCTATACCCAGGATCGATGAACTCATGGATGAGTTAAGGGGATCCAAATACTTCTCCAAAATTGATTTGAGGTCCGAGTACCATCAAATTAAGGTGAGGGAGCAAGATATCCCCAAGACAGTGTTCAGGTGTCACTATGGGAATTTTGAGTTTCTGGTAATGCCCTTTGGATTGACTAATTCTCCAACAACTTTCCAATCCTGCATGAACCACATCTTCCAAGGTCATTTGAGAAAGTTTGTATTGGTCTTCTTTGATGATATTCTTATCTACAACTGCACTTGGGAGGAGCACTTGCAACATATTAAGAGAGTCTTACATATCCTCAAGGAGTAGCAATTCTATGCCAAGCTCTCCAAATGTGAATTTAGCCTCACAAATATGTTGTATTTGGGGCATATCATAGGAGTGGATGGAGTGAGGGTACATGAGGAGAAGATCCAGGCTATCAGAGATTGGCCTGAACCTAGGAATGTTACAGAACTCAGAGGGTTTGTGGGCATATGCACTTATTACCAGAAGTTTGTGAAAGGATTTTCACAATTAGCAGCACCACTTACAGACTTGACAAAGAAGGGAGCTTTCCATTGGACACCTACAGCACAGAGGGATTTTGATAAGCTTAAAGAGGTAATGAGTAGTTGTCCTGTTTTGGTTTTACCTGACTTTTATAAACCTTTTGTGCTAGAATGTGATGCATCAGGTGAAGGTATTGGGGCAGTCTTGATGCAAGGAGGGCATCCTATAGCCTTTGAGAGCAAGAAGTTTCTCCCTCATGAGAGGTTATACCCCATCTATGATAAATAAATGTTGGTTATCATGCATGCATTAGCCAAATTCTGGTAGTACTTGGTGGCAAATAAGTTCAAGGTGAAGACTGATCACAACAGTCTTAGATTCTTCCTTGAGCAGAGGCAACTTCAAGAGAGACAATAGAAGTGGGTGAGAAAAATCCAAACTTATGACTTTGACATAGAATATGTCAAGGGGAAGAGCAATATAGTGGTTGATGCACTATCCAGGAGGCCTACAATGATTTCCTTGAAGGGCATGGATGTAGATTGGAAGGCTCAACTCTTAGTTGAGTACTCCAAAGATGAATTTGCATGTGAGATACTTGATGGGGTGGTATCGGATGAAAGGTTTAGAGTAATGGATGAGGTTATCTATTACAAGAATCAGATCTACTTGGCTAAGAATTTTAAGCTCAAGGAGAAGATCGTATTGGCCTCACATGATTCACCACTTGCTGAGCATCATGGTTTCAAAAAGACTTACAAATCTATCAGAGAGAGATTCTCATGGAAGGGTCTCATGGAGGATGTGCTCCGGCATGTCCGAGAATGCACCATTTTCCAACAGAATAAAGGAGAACACACTTACCCTACTGGGTTATTGCAGCCACTACCTATTTCAGATGGGAAGTGGGAAAGTATCTCTATGGACTTCATCACCGGCTTACCGAAAGTACATGGTATGGATTGTATCTTTGTTGTTGTTGATATAATAACAAATTACTCTCATTTCTTTTCCATTTCTGCACATTATACTACTTCATAGGTAGCTGAGCTCTTCTTCAGAGATGTATTTAGACTGCATGGTCTCCCTAGGAAAATAGTGAGTGATCGAGACAACCGCTTCTTGGGTGGCTTCTAGCAGGAACTTTTCCGGTTAGTGGGGACTGATTTAACTCCAAGTACCAGCTATCACCCCCAAACTGATGGGCAGACCGAGATAGTGAACAAGTGGCTAGAAGGCTACTTGAGGAACTATGTGGTAGGGCAGCAGAAATATTGGTTGCGTTGGCTCCACTTGGGAGAGTATTGTTACAACACTACTCACCATATTTCTATTGGCATGACTCCATTTCGATCCTTATATGGGTATGAGGCAATTTCATTTTCTGATGTAATGTTTGGGGCAAGTAAAGCTCCAAGGGTGAGGGATTGGATTCAAGAGAACCAGGACATACTCAGGGCACTCAAAGACAACAATGTCGCTGCTCAGAACCAACAGAAGATGTATGTAGACCATGGTCGGATAGAGATATAGTTTGAGGTGGGAGATCTTGTCTGCCTACATCTTCAGCCTTACAAACAATCCACACTCAAGGTGAAGGGAGCTGAAAATCTCAAACCACGTTTCTATGGGCCATACAGGGTGAACAAATGTATCGGTAAGGTAGCATATGAGCTGGAGCTTCCTAAGGGGAGCAAGATCCACAATATCTTCCATGTCTCTTGCCTCAAGAAGTCCATTGGGAGGAATGTAGTTGCCAACATGGAACTTCCTTTTATTGATGATGAGGGCCATTTGATTTTGCAGCCAGAAGCAATCTTAGACACAAGGGAGAGGCAGCTGAGAAACAGAGTCATCAAGGAATATCTGATTGGATGGAGGAATCTACCAAATGAGGATGCCACTTGGGAGGGAGAGAAGATCTTGCAGCATCCTTATTTATTGTTGCTTGTGGGCAAGCAACTTTTGAGCAGGGAGGACTGTAATGTTCCCAATTAGCCGCTGCTACTTGGAACATTATAATTGCTCCATTTTTGAAATAAGAAATAGGAAACACAATAAAATCTATCCCAGTGTGAAAAGGGATTGAGGTAGGAGGATGAAATAAGACCTCTTTAGTGTGAAGAGGAGAAAAATCAAGGAACTAGCTATAGTTGACCAAGTCAACAACGCTGTCACAAAGGGAGGGAAAGATACTAGGGCAGCGTAGTTTTGAACAAGGAAACTTCTCAAGGAAGCTACATCACCAATGAGTGGGGCTCGAGATGGAGAAGCTCACCAAGGATAAAAAGGAATCGATAGCAGCAAGGGAGGCATTCATTCATTCATCTTGTTTCATTATTATGACTGATTGCAAGCTTCAGCTGTTTAGCCGGAGTTGCAACACTGTTTAGTGCAAAA